>CABFWB010001457.1:7880-69145 GCA_902151455.1 Timema bartmani
TTTTTTTTTTTTTTTTTGCTTTTTATAAAAATTCACTATTATATAAATTTTGCATGGTAAATATTTCTTATTTAATTTAAAAACAAGCTTCAAAAGCACCATGTAGTTTAAATTAAAATAAAATTTAATGTGCAGCTTTGCTCTGGCCATCCGCGAAAGAGGAAATGTTACAATATATGTATTTAAATAAATGTATACAAATATCAATATTTTATTTACGTTGATTGCTAGTAAAGGAATATACATGTGTGTGTGTGTGTGTGTGTGTGTTTGTGAGGTATAGTATTCCTAAACTAACAACCAACATTCAATATTAATATATATCTACAAAACCAAATGGAATTCCAAACAGCTACCTAAATAAATTATATTTTAGTAGTTTCCCTTCAATGCTTTTGACACTGTGAATAATTTTATATGTTATAGCTTTCCCTCTGTTTGTTCTATGACAGTGAACTGCAGCTTATTTTATAATGTACTGTTGAGTTGCACGATGGTTGTTTATGTACTCAGATTCCTAAAAAAAAACACAAGTGGTTCGGGACAGGAATGTGATGTAATGAAGCAGTACCAACATTCAGACTAATTAAATAGCTTTGAAGTCACGTCCACATAATGTGTTTATAGACATTACTAAATAGATTTAGTGGATTTATCGATTACTAGGGAAGTTTTACAAGTTATTAGAATTATTATATGTTTTATTTTGTCTAGTGACATGAGTGAGACCCAGATTTTGATGAAATGTCTTTTTTGTTTATACATAACAGATAATGCTCATGTGTACAGAACGTACATTTTGTTAATGATTCCCTGGTCGTGGAAACTTTTTTATCAGATAATTTTTTGGTCATTATTTGCCATTTTGTTTATACATAACAGACAATGCTCATGTATACAGAACATACATTTTGTTAATAATTCCCTGGTCTTGGAAACATTTTTATCGGGTCATTTTTTGGTCATTATTTGTCATTTCTTATTTTTAGGTCAAATTTTCTTGGTTTAGATCCTTTAAGGTTCATTTTTAATCATTTTTGGATAGGTTATTCTAGGTAGCCTAGCTGGATAGGTATATTGTTAAACACTGTCTATAATTTATAAATGCATAAATATTAAATGATTTAATTTCCGAATGAGAAGATAATGAAAATACGGTAAGTATTTTGTACCTCTTTGCTTGTTTTGTTGTAAATTACACATTCCTGGTGAGACTGCGACTAGGCTGGAGGGGGTTGCGTTGGGAGGGAATATTTTTTTCTGAAGCAGATATTATATATTATATCATTATATTTAGATCAAAGATATGCAAACTCATTTACAGGAGGGCCAAATGGGGGAAAAAAAATCAGCTCAAATAATTTTATTAATAATTTTTTCTACAAAATTCATTTAAAAAAAAGAATATAAACACAAATAATAAACTGACATGAAAAAGTTTAAATACATTGAGAATGTATAACAATCATAAATAGCTTAGTGTATTGGTTTGTTTTTTAAGTTCGTTCAGAAGATTTATATGAAGGGGTGTGAGATGAGTGTAATTTTGATGAAGAGATTCTCAAGAAGGAAGAAAGATAAATGCTTATCAGTAAGTCGGTATGTAGGATCTCTTTTCCTTAAAACCCTTGTTCGTATGAATATAAGGATATAAACACTGCCATAAATTTTTGGGTATGTAATTTACCAAATTTGGCAATGTTGATTTTGGCATGGTTTTATAAAGATACTGTTATGTTGTGTTTTAAAAAAAAACCTTTTTCATAGCCCAATACAATTGAATGATTTATCCCGACGGCCGAATTGAGCTCTAGGATGAAGCGTAGTTTGTCCTCCATAATTTACTTGTTAAAGATTTATGCATGTCTATTTTTTAACTCCCCTTTTAAAGGGAGTGTTTGATTTAATCAAGTAAACTCATTAATATTTTTTAGTGTAATTTCTCGGTACTTTTATTTTGTAATTCTGAGGTCAATTTTGATCATTTTGGGGTTATTTTATGATAATATTTAGTTTATCAAAGTTTGGGTGCTGGTCATGAGTTCACGAGTGACCTAAGTAAGGTGAAATTGAGCCATGAAATCATAAAATACCCACAGGGGGTGGGAGTGTAGGGTACATGCCAATAAAGGTGTCAGCCCTGTATTTTCTGGTGACGGGAAGGCTAATGTTAGAATCACCAATGAGTATACCAAGTTGTTTCCTAAATGGCTTCATACTCTCACTCCACGAACATGTGGTCACATTTAGTTTAAAATTCTATCTTCTTGGTCCCTTCTACGTTAGGGTAGGTTAATGTGGATAGCTCGGAGGGGTCGTAAATCTTAAAGCACGGAAAAAAAAACCCACGTAAGAGATCCATTAAGAGAAATATATAACAGGTCCCATGGATATAAAGTCGACTTTAATGTAATGAAATGTTACTTTCCTTTTAGTTTGATAAATACCTCTTAAGTTGGAGATCTAGGAGACGTAAAAAAGGTAGTTTTTTTTACAGATTTTTTAAAAGAACATTTTGGTAAAAAAATATAATAATAATTCTTCAATAGAAATATAGTTTAATTTTCTTTCCATGGTGATATAAACAATTATTAATATTATTATTACTACTATTAGCACCATGTCTTACTATACCGTTCGGGTTATACGCAATTACGCTAATGTGTAACGGTAAGGTGATTGTGAGATAAAATGGAGGACCTACAGTTTAACATGGGATCCGAACCACGGTGGAGGCCTGGCATTCCACACATTCACAAGTTGTGAATTAATACACGTCTTGTTAGAGGTGAAGGAAGGGGTTTGGCGATCAGATAAATCTGCGCCGGGACCGAGGATTGAACCCCGGACCCCCAGCACAAAATTTTGACACCTTACCCCTAGACCGCCAGGTCACCATCAACATTTGTTGAATATTTGTCAAGGATATTCTGGAATATAATGAAAACTTTTTCTCTTCGTTTAAAAAGTTTATCGTCTAATGCCGCTATCCTCACGACAGATATTAAACAAGTTGCTGTCACCATTTTAAGAAAATTAAACTCTACGTTTAAAATGGAGCAATATTTGATTTATTTTAACCAAATACAGATTTTTCTGTAAAAACTTAAAAAAATACCCTGACCTTTCCTCGCGTACCCTAAACTTTCACTTTAAGAGCCCGTCTCACCCCGTGGATGGCATCTAACTTAGGTAAGTAATACAAATTAAACCAGGTGTTACATTGTAAGAAGCTTTTTATTATAGTTAGAAAAAAGAAATAAATAGAGACCCGTGAAACTAAAAATAGTTTAAACATAATTATTTTAATATGAAAATAACAACTATACTGATCACAATTTAGCTAGTGTCGAATTCAGAAAACGACATTTTGATGATTTTTTCTGGTTCTATCTTGGTCATTTCTAATGTTACGGTTAATCGGTACTGAAATTTGATCCTATATTCTTGTGCCTAGTACATAGAAAAAAAATACAAACATGAATGTTACTACAATTCAGAAGCTATTTTTAGGACAATTATTTTATTTTTAAATTCCTATAAAATGCTAATGATTTTTAAAATATTTAAGACTAGCAGAAGTACCTGGAATTTCCTGGGGTAACCACGCAGTACATTGTGTGGGTAACCCTAGCAAAGCTTTTTATTGCTTCAAAGATACAGAAAAAAATCTCTTCATTTTATTTATTCCAACCCAGTCTATAATAATTTTAAAAAATCTAGTCAAAATATAAAATTACGGTTTTCAAGTGAAAATGTTCGTACACAAAGGCTACCAATGTTTAAAATTTCAGACCTCTGCATGCGGTAGATATCACGGAAAGCTCAAAACAGACAAGTAGACTCTTTTTTTTATATGTTTATAATATTAAGACACTCATATAATGCACAAACATTTATAAAATCAAAATATGAAATAATTAACACACTAAATGAGAGCCTAAGGTATTGGTTAAGATTCGATAAAATTATCTCTTTTACACAGTTTTATCTGCGTCCTACTAGCCATATGAACAATCCACATTTAATTACAATATTAAGCTACAATTAAATAATGTAAGATTCAGAAGTAAAGTATCTGCATTTGCGTTGACAGGAGTATGGGAAACCATTAAGCTTAAAACACCCTCAGCAGGTCTGGTCTAGATATGAACTCCAACCTCCCCATCAATGGCCAACAAAACTAGATGATCCTAATGTTTAATACAGCAAACCATCAAAGCGGGTCTACTTATTTAAAACAACGTCGATTAGTTTTACCACGAATATACAGCCCAATATTTATATGAAGAAGAATATGACATCTATAAAAGTTACTAGATCTACCTCCAGGTATTCATACGTCAAGCTATGTGAAATGCAGGCTGTACATTTTGATACAAATTAACAATATCCATTAAATAACTTTAATAGTATAATAAAATGTATCAATTTAGACAGCAAAGATATGATTGTATTTTGTAAAAATAATTATTCTCCTCTCCTACCCCCAAAAATTTTTACAATACTTTCTACGAGTAATTACTGCGTTTATTTGAGAATGTAGAGGACCATATTAATATATATAACATCATTTCTTAAAGAGGAAGAAAATTCTTAATTAAGTCGCAAAATATAAAAAAAAGAGAACTAAAGGTAAAAAAAAAATAATATAATTTTCATAAATAGGGCTTCTTTAAAGATACGAGCATATATTTTTAACTCAACACCGATTACACTTTATTATATTATTATTGTTATTTTGTATATGTTGATAAAATTTGTAAAAAGTGACAGCTTCATATCACAAGACTTGACGTATGAATACGTTAAATTACATCTAGTAACTGTTACAACTGTCAGATAAGTCCTTACCTATGAAAATTGGACTGTACGAAAGAAGAAGACGGATAAGAAGAGGAAAGGAAAGGGACAGGGGAGGGGAATCCCTAGGGGTCCAATGCGTCTCAGCCCTTATCCTCCTTTCCACGCACTGGAGGCGCGGTTCACCCGATTTATCTCTCTACCCCCGCCCCTTCCCCGAGTGATTATGTTTACCGCGACGCTCCTGAGAACCGCTGCCTTTCAGCGCTGTCCTGCTTATCTTGGCCAAAGGAAGTTAGTGGCCAAGTTCCGACCTTCTTCTCTTTGACAGATTCAAGAGAAAGTGTATCAACAACAAACAAACAACTGAATGGCTCTTCCGAAACATATATATAGATTTTTTTTAAAGGTGAAAAAACGTTGAATGCGAGAACTAAATCCACTTTATCTAGAAAACAGAGTTTTTATTTTTTTTCTCAATTCTTGGTTATCCAACGTAATTTTTGAAAACACAGGGCTTTAAAGGTATGTTACCGAAAAATGTTTGACTTACATGTATTAGAGTTACGTGGACTCGTACATACGCGGCTATTACTTCGAATTACGACTCTCAACGCCAGCTAACGAGTGCCTTTTTAAACATAATGTATGACGTTCCTCATAAGGCGTGTACCGTTCACCACCTCCAACTCTAACCGCTAGAGGCTACAATAGCCAGTAAGAGGGTGGGATATAACTATAAGGAATTTAATGTAACAAAAATAGGAACATTTGCATGTCCAAGAAAATATTGAATTATTTATCCAAGGTAAAACAACAGAGGTAAACTGAAGAGTAATGAAAAACATATAAATATGGTAGAAACTGCTCTTGCGCAGTACATTTGAGGATATATTTTACAATCTCATAGTCTTCTTCAAGGTCTACTATTACTATGTTTGAAACAAAAGAGTTATAACATAAATTCTTTATTTATATGAATTAGTCTGGAAAAGACCCATTAATAATAAAAAATAATTAATATAATAATAAAGAGCTTAAAGAGATCCTCTAATTGGTTAACAAGGCAGTTTATTCACCCTTTTGACTTCAAAACAAACAGATTAAATCCTTAAACCTTTGAAACCTTACTATAACAATAAAGAGCTTAAAGAGCTTGAAACATATAATGATACAAGGTATTTCCTTTATTGGAATATCAAAGAGATTAAATTCCGACTAAATAAATAGGTTTAACCATTAACCCTTTGAATCCTTACTATAACAATAAAGAGCTTAAAGAGCTCTTCTAAACGGTAAACAAAGCGCCTGAATCACCATTGTGAATTCCGACTAAATAGTTAGATTATAAGATTACATTTAATTTAAATATAATCTCTTATAAAATTGAATTACACAAAGGTTTGACTTCCCGACATAGCTCAAACTTCTGTGGGACTATTACTTCCACCATCTAAGAAGTAATCGAGAAGATTTCAACGTGTTAATATTTAACATTATAATAGAAAAACAAAGCTATATTACATTAGAATACCGGTAATTTCTCACTAAACGAATCGGTATTGTTAAAGTTATAACCTATAAACCAACAACAATAAATACGCTTATAATTTCTTCAAACAAAATACGTCTACAAAATTGTATCTATAAATTAAAAATTATCAAATTTTAAAGTTAAACAATTATTGATAACCACAAATGCAATAAAATTTATATTTAAATTAAATATTACAATCAAGAAAAAGAATCAAAAAGTGGCTACCTACTAATAACAAATTTACAAAGAGACTAGCGCCCAAGCGGCAAAAGGAAACATTAAGTGTTCCATAAAACAATTTTACTTTCTAAAATAAATCTTCTAGTGAGAAATTACTGACGCCTACACAGAACGATTTTAAACACATAATTAACTAAGTACTCAAACAATCTAATCCATTTTAGGTCGATTATATTTAAATATTTAATAAAATATGAAGAGTTTATATTTTGAAATCCTGGAGCGATTATATCAAAATTCAGACCAGTACTTCTCGTGGAAGTGTCGGATTTAATAGTGCACCATGTTAGCTGAGCACCAGCTTTATATAGGTCTTGTTGATGGGATATAAGGGGAGAAATCTTCATATTAAAAGTATAATGCCACGTTGCGAGCACGTGCTAGCAGCATGGTTATCTTGTTAACAACCGCCATCACTTGACACGTAGACCGGAACTCTGGTGATTTGGCAGTTAAGATCGCGTGTGGTTCGTCTGTCGGCGGGCTAGGCCAATCATCGTGGTTCTAGATCACCTCATTGAAGTGATTCGTCGATGCACCTTTCATAGCTTTGTCAGTCTTCTATTTGAATTATTTGATGTGCACCAGTCGAGCGATGGTTGTTGGCCGAGACTATAGGGTGAGTAAAGCACTTATTTTAGACATAGTAAGGTGTTGTAAATGTTTGATATTTCAGGATGTCTATATGTATTGGTTTTATTATGGTCGGGTAATATTATTGAAAATTAGCTAGCATTGCTAATGTTACAGGTGACGCACAGCTATAGCGCATTTATTGTCTTATCAGTGAACTTACGTATTACGAAATTTAAACGAATTATTGCCCCTAAAATGAGAAACTTTAACGTGACAAGAATACATGTTATCACTATCGTTATAAGAGGCGCGTTATAACGTATTCAAGCATCAAAAGACTTAGGTGGTTTTTCAACTTGCGTGGAAAACTTAAGAAGATATTAAACATGTAATTCTAGGAAAGATTAGGAGTGATGTTATCCAGGTAAGAGTGGGGGTACAGAGAGTACATGAGATAGTAGAGGAAGCAAGGCTGAGATGGTATGGGCATGTAATGAGGATGTTGGAGTACATGAGATAGTAGAGGAAGCAAGACTGAGATGGTATGGGCATGTAATGAGGATGTTGGAGTACATGAGATAGTAGAGGGAAGCAAGGCTGAGATGGTATGGACATGTAATGAGGATGTTGGAGTAAATGAGATAGCAGAGGAAGCAAGACTGAGATGGTATGGGAGTGTAATGCGGATGAAGATGTAGAGGATGCTAAATAAAATGATGAAAACGAAGTATATAGGAAAAAGACCGCAAGGAAGGCAAAGAAATAGATGGGAGGAGCAAATAACAGAACGTGTGCAAGTGAAAGGAGAAGAATGGAAGGAAGCAATTAAAGAAGGAGGAATGGTGGAAGGATAGAGGAAGATGAAGGCATTTTACTAAATTGAATCAGCCACATGCTGGAAAAAGTAGATAATGATGATGGTGATTGTGATTAATTCAAGGACTAATTTAACAATTGATTTGAATATTTAAAAAAAGTATGTTTCTTTGACAAGAAAATCATGTCAAAATTTGATAAAATCTAAAGTTTATCACCTTTCAAGGATAATAAGATTGTCCTTAGCATTGTCGAGCTAATCTGAAGAATGAAGTGAAATAATGAGAAGTTCGTCAGCGGAAACTTGTGCATTTATTGGTTCATAAAGATCTTTCACTTAAATGTGATTAATTTACAAATCATGGTTACTCGTTTCAGTGGTCGAATGGTCTAAAGAAGTCACTATCACAAACAGACTGGAACTGCGATGAAGGGAAGATCGCTGTTAGAATACCAGACGGATATACTAAGGATGGTTTTTTTTTCCTAAATGGTTTTCAAGTCTCCCTCCTCGCAAATGCGGGTATGCTTCCTCTAAATGTTCATTGATGTAATTAGTATGTATGTGTATATCCCAAATGGGTTGTGAGACGTGATGCTAAAATAACATCCTTTTTTAAAACTTTAACTTCAGTGTTATGACTCAATTTAGAGAACCTTGGTTTGGGAGAGTAGGTAAAAGTAAATACATTATCATTCTAATGAAAGGACATAGAAAGAATCTCATTGCTAGACTCAATTTTGAAAATTTCCTTTGGTTTGTTTTGGAACTCGACCGCTTAGGTTGGATTTAGGCGTGTAAGCCCTTATTGTACCAACATCTTCTGTGATTGGAGGGACAGCAATGCTGTCTGTTTTCATACCAAAAGCTACTATTTAAAAACTACACAATAACTACCCAAAGTAATTTTTTTTTAGCACCGCTTCTTACTACCCATATGAGTTATACACCTATTTACTAATTACGTGAGCGGTTTTAGTTATTTGGAAAGACTATATTTAAAGGAAGTGTACCTGCATTTGCGTACAGGGAGAGAGGAAACCCATTTTGGAAAAAACCACCCTCATTACACCTGACCTAGATTCGAACCTCAATCTTCCCTTAATTTGCAGTCTAGTCCACTGTAAGTGTAGCGCCTTAGACCATGTTGCCACCGAAGTGGGTGGTAAATAAATACAAAGTCAGACTATGGGACATCCAATTTTAGCTATAGATTTGATTTGCATTGTGAACTAAGGATATTAACGAATTTATATTAGGGTTAAGAGATGGGGAGCATAGTTTATAGTATTTGCACCGACATTAGCGTTAAGGTGTTGTGAGAAAATCACATGTATAAACCGTCATATTGTGGAAACCTCCCCAGTGCCACCAGGCAAGAAATCCAGTATATTGTGAACTTAATTAATTAGACTACGTGATTACTGGTGCCATTTCATGTAACTTAAAAACAAAGTATTTGTACCTATTGATAAACCTTTTTCGGCATGACAGTGTATATATTAAATAAACACATCAAATGTACGCATTTTATAATAAGGTCATGATCGCGGTATATCGGGTGAAAGGTTCAATATCATGAAAGCTGCATTACGTTCACAATTTTTTGTTCCATTCGCGTCACGTTGTCTTTTTATTGCTTGTTTGAACTTAAGCTCATTCTGGCTCAGATCACAAAGGATGTCGTTTTACGGAAAATAATATTCTTCCACGACCATATTTTTGACAGTAAAATAGAATCGTATATCTGAAACAACACCCCCCCCCCTTTTTTATGGTATCATCATCTAACGTGGACTTTAAAAACTCAAGGCTATATATAACTACGTGACGAATTAAACAGAAATACTACATAAAATATAAAATACTAAATACTAAACACATTTACGAAATGTCAAACATCAAACAACTCCTAACCACTCACCCAATAGTACATGTGTAACATATTATTTAAATAATATTTATTTATTTTATTGTATCCCACTTCTGACACCAATGTTTCGAACTTAATTTGTTTTTTGTTTTGTATATACTGTCACAACCTTGAGCTAGATTGGGATGTTTATTTTAATTTACATAGCTTTGTTGAATCCACGTGACCAAAAGAACTGGCCAAGCAAACTCGTTGTTGTTAATTATTAAACAATAAGAAGGAATGCTGACTACTCACAACAATCTTATCCCAGTTGTGTGATAACTGGGCCTTATTGAGCTATAAGAGCTTCTGTTTTGTGGCAATCGGGGCTGACACATTAATATCTATTCGGAGGTGGTTACTCCACCCGTCCTCGGACCATGTATATTGTAACAGCGGTCATCAATTTTGTGCTGGAGGTCCGGGGTTCAATCCTCGGTCCCGGCGCAGATTTATCTGATCACCAAACCATTCCTTCACCTCTGACAAGAAGTGTATTAATCACAACTTGTGAATGTGAGGAGTGGTTCGGATTCCACGTTAAACTGTAGTTCCTCCATTTCATCTCACAATCACCCTACCATTGCACATTAGCGTAAGTGCGTATAACCCTAACGGGTAGTAAGATGTGGTGCTAGTGATAATAATCTTAAATTTCTTTTATAACACCTTTAACATTACATTTCTGTATTATCTCTTAGTGCTACTATTAAACCTAAATAGGAAACTTCCAGTAAAATTTCGAACCCAACCAACTATCTTGCAACCCAACCGACCCTATCCTTCCCCATAAGCTATCCTGACAGATCCGACCCGTGGAAGGGGGAAGGCGATAGAATCTAATAAATGTATTTCTGTTGATTGATTATTTTATCATACCAACTAACTTATGTATGCACTATATTGACACAATAATACCTCATGCAGTAGGTCTACCCTCTTAAAATGATAGCATCTGAATACTTCAGAAACCAAAACAAAACATACCTCAACGTTTACAGCCCGTTCCATCGTCGACACACATTGCCTGACAAAACACGACTTTTTCATTCCGCTAATACGAAACCAGAAGCCTTTTATTTTACCTCTTCACTTTCAAGTTCCTCATTCTAAACCGACACACTCATACCGTCTACTCATGTGGGAAACCCTGTGATACACTCAATGTAGTGTACATATCTACTTTCCGTTGCTTTGATATCATACTAGCTCGACCGTTGATGTATTAAGAGTCCATTTCGCAAGTGACAAACAGCTCACAGCTGTAGAATTTATAGTTTATAAATGTAAATTGGATATTGAATTAATCTAGTTATAAAATGTTAATCCTTTTATAATTTAAATCCTAAGTAAAAAATCTTTACTTTGAATAATTTTGAAATTAAATTTTTTTGTTGCGTCCTTGGTTTCATTAAACAAAAATTGTAAAATTTGGTTAGATATAGTCCTAGAAACAATCACAGAAAATAATCGATTTAAACTTTTTATATTAGAAATTCCCCCCTCGTTTATTTTCGAAATTTAAAACATTTGGTTAATACATGGTTCGAAGAAAATAATAAGAAAACGGTTGATATATATATATATATATCAAATCAGTAGACAATTGTAGAACTTTGTATAATATTTGTTGTATTTATTTTCTTGGTAATGAGAGGAAATTTTGGGTTAATAACAACTTTCTCTCAAACCAAAACCCTTTTCATCCCTCTACTTGCAATCCAACTTCACACACTTATTTGGTAAAGAGTGAGGATACAGCTAATAAACAAATAGTGATGATGCTTAATCATAATTTGGGTTTGTACCAATGACACTTTGTGTAGCACTCATCCCCCGTATTCCTCCCCTAGAACATGGTGTGACAGTGGGATTGGCGTTCGAATCCCTTCCAGCTGTACTGAAGCTAATTTTTCTTATATAGTTTTCCACTCTCCCTCTATGTAGATGCAAAAATATTTATTTTAAATTTTACCTTACTCATTCCTACCATATGAGCGTAATATTACAATGCGTATGGCTCAGAGTGGTAAATATATACGATGGAAAAATAATAAATACTAATACCGTTATCACTACGGTTTGGTGCCTTATATTCACTCTCCTCCCATTGTTCACGTAGGCTAAAATGTTTTAGGTACAGCAACCAGAGCCTACCATTGAAAAAATACATCGATTTGACATTGTCAGCCTCAGTGGTCTTGGTGTAAAGTGCTTATCTCAGGACCCGATGTTCGTGGGTTCAAACCCAGCCAGGGTCAATGGATGTTTCTTGAGCGATAAAAAATCCGTAGTACAACTTCCTTTGTAGGTGGAGTAAGGTCGTCGGCGCCTGTGACATGTAAAATAACCCTGGAAGGTGTGGGAAAATAACTTTCACGGAAAAATTTTAGGCTCTTTTACTCTCGCTCATAGAAATTCTCGTGTGTCGATAAAACCAATCGATTCAGAAAAAGCACGTCGAATACCTCAAATGACTAGAATAGATTTGACATTCAAAACTTATCAACACAAAATATAATCAAATAAATGATCTAGTAATCTGACGGTACTTATGCGGCTTAAGCTTCCAGATAAAACTATCGCACACCATTAAACATCAGCTTCAGTGGACGTATAAATTCCCACATAGTGCATTCCAGCTAATGTGCTTCAATAAAATGCATTCAATTGTTCAAATTTCTCTGCAGCCCACATAAAATGTGTATTTTATGGAAAAACAGACCAATATATATAACTGTTGTAGACGATTAAACTTCATCTTGCTGTCAAAAAACTTAAAGAAGTTTGTCCTGCGAAGTTGGCCATTGGTCTGTATGCACGAATTGACGGCAATATTATTTTTTTATTATCTTCTTCTGCTCTCAGAAAATAGGCATATTGAATCTTACTAATGATATCCTTGTTGCTTATTTGAAACAAGCAGTTTTTTTTAAACAAAAAATATATTTTCTAACAAAATAAAGTTATCTGTTTTCATAATCTTTGATTAAGTTTACGCCAAAAATCTTACTTTAAATATTAATACACGTCCAATAATTTCCAATTTATTTTGATTGTTTTATTAGTGTCGATTGATTGTCCAAAAAAAAATTTTCTTGCAAAGTTATAAATTTATCTTATAGAATATGCAGTTGATAAATTTATACTCTTTGATTAAATTAACTTTTCCGTAATATATATTTTTTTCTATTATTTTTTAATTGATCAGTAAATTGAGTTTCTTTCTTTATTTCTTTCTTTCTTTCTTCAAATTAGAAATTATACATAAATCTGTTTGTATAGATATAGGCTATTCTATACAATCGAGTTTGGTATAAAACGTAGTTTTTATACCCAAAAACAGAAAAGGTATGCACTTTTGATTTTGCCAAAAATTTCTCCAACATAATTTCGCCTGCCAGCTCGAATATTGAGTGAAATCTTGTTTTAACCACCCCAAAGGTTTGTGGTTATGTCATGATGAAGTAAACAATTAACTAAGAGTTTCTCTTGCCTCTATATCGTGTCATTCTGAACATAAGATCACCCTCATCATCATCAGCAGCAAAACGAAACTGAACGCTTCAGATGTATACTAACCCGAGATAACTCCTAAATGAAAATACTTGCGAGTGGCTTTGTGGTTTCCACGATCCTTAAAGGGGGTGGTGGNGGTTTTGGGATGTTTTTTTATGAGACTTGAGGTGGGTAAAAGGGGAAGCCTAAAGGGGGGGGGGGGGGGGGGGGGGGGAGGTAGATCACTCCAACCAAAGTCGGTTGTGTTTCTTCTTGGTCGGGTTCAGAATAATTCCTCTTTAAACTCGTAACAACAGTCGCATCTTTGTGCCTCTTCCCAAGTTGTTGGCTGGCTGTGCCGCTCGAAGATTAGTTTACGTTTAAAGGAAATAGTTTTACTTTAATGTTATGAAATAAGTTTAAAGATTACTTTAGATATCTTAAGAATATTCCGATTAGATTCATGGTTCATCCATAGCTTTGAATATAATATACCGGTTCAATACGTCATTTATATACCAAGTAACCCTTTTATTACGTTATTTTACCCCCTCTCCCGTAATGTTTCAACAAGTAGACATTTATCCTGACCCCTCCTTCCCCTCTGACATGTGTTACGTAACTTTTCACATCAAGAATGAAGGTGATTATTTCATAGGGAAGTTTTGTGACACTAAAATAAGGACTAAGATATAATACAACTCAGAATCCATTCAACCTACATATTTGGAAGTTATATATCTATAATTATATTCACTAACAGTTAAAACATAAACAATAATATTTTTTCAATAATATAATTTAAGAATAAGATCTGTGAATTAAATAGACAGGCTGCTCTAGTTGTTAATTAAGGTTATATCAGCATCTAAATATCATGCTTTTTAAAAATAGAAAAATTACACTGGGACATGGGAATCAAACCCGGGACATTTGGCTCATTACGCTAATGATCTTTTCACTGAGCTATCCAGGATTCTTCACTCATAGTTTAAGGCAGGCTTTGATGGACGTGCGGAAAATCGTAAGTTAGAGATGCCAGTTTTTCAATTTAAAATAAATAATATATTTGTTACATACATACATACATACATACATACATCCTAATGTTACGTATGTACCTCCGTGTACCCTCTATATAAGATTATACAATGACTAGATCTCACCTCAGCCCCTGACCTTCTTAACAGCACTACTTGATACATGAATGACTTCTAATCGACAGTGAAATGTGCTTTCATAGGCTTTATCTAGGGGCTCAAGATAAAAAGGGCTGTATATAGGAAATGAACACGCATTAGCTTGTGAAGCTAATACGAAATTCCATATTGTTATTATTATTATTAGCACCGCGTATTACTACCCGTTCGGGTGATTGTGAGATGAAATGAAGGACCTACAGTTTAACGTGGAATCCGAACCACGGCGGAGGCCTGGTATTCCTCACATTCACAAGTTGTGATTAATACACTTCTTGTCAGAGGTGAAGGAAGGGTTAGAAAATCAGATAAATCTGTGCCGGGACCGAGGATTGAGCTCCGAACCCCCAACATAGAAGTCTGACGCCCTACCTTTAGACCACCAGGTCACCTACTCTAAAGTTATAAATATCATGTGGTTCAAGAAAACTTTCTGTATCTGGCAAGCCACACAATTGCGAGCCTCAAGTCTTTGACCATCAGGGAGGTTATCAACCCTGTTTAGACGATAGTCTGGGGAACAATATGTTCTACAAAAGTTTTACAACCCCCCTCAACCCCCCCATCCCTTTTCCTTTTTAACAATCTTGATATAGATGTTGTTTCTTATCCTGAGCCCAAATTGAAATTAAACTCAAAGCCAGTTTGTTTGCTTTTCTTCTTCCCGAAAAGACTAGCAATAAGTCTTACCCTTTCTTCTGTTACTGAAAATGTCCTCTCGATGTTAAATAATGAAATGTTGTCTACAATGTTGACAGTTTCTAGAGAGAGAGAGAAAAAATAGGGAGGTCACAAATACATATATATATATATATATATATTATAAAAGAGAGGAATAGAAAGGAAAGCGGTCATTTAGTTTAGACTCTTGAAGCGGAAGAACTCGACCATTTAGTATGCAAGTCAATGATGAAACGTTTCAGAGGCTGCTGACTTTTGTAATGACCCTTTGGATGCGTGAAAACATTCTAGATGCCACATATAGATGGACATACAGAATACGTTCCATTAACCTAAGATACATCGTGAAGGTTAAATATATATATTTTAAAGAAATATTTAATCTAAGAGGGAACTAATAATAGTGCAAGATAAGGTTTCCAATTCCACGGTTTTTATGTTACATACATTTGTACAGTAGCCCCATGGCTTCTTTGGTGCTGACTGACAGCTCACAGCTGACTTCTGACAGTCAACATTTAGGTATATAACATAAATTTTGACTCTCAGAAGTGACAGCTGCTAAACACATGTTTTTTGCAGATCATATGATTCGGCGTAAGGATACATAATTTGGTCTGGTAGCTTTTTAAAGCGGTCAGCTGTGAGCTGTCAGTCAGCACCAAAGAAGCCATGGGGCTACTGTAACTATGAGAGAACAGAAAAAGGTAATTCAATAAACGAGGCAAGTTTAATATTTGGGTACAAACACAGCTGTAATAATTCGGGAAAGGCAGATTTTACTGCCCTGAATTTTGACGTTCAACTACAGAGGATTTCATAACTGGCCTCATTAGTTCACACCCCCCCTTTTTTTTTAGTACCACGTCTTACTACCCAGCCGGTAATCACTTATGTACTGATTACACGCTAGTGGGTTAGGGAAGAGGAAGGTTGAATTTAGAGGAAGTGTACCTGCATTTGAGTGGAAAGAGAGGGTGTGAAACAATTTAGGGAAAACCACCCTCAGTACAGCCGATAGGGGTCGAACCACGATCTCCCTGTCATCGGCGGTCTAGTCTTTTGCAAGAGTAGCGAACTAACCCATCGGGTTTTAACGGACTTTTTCTTCTTGTGTAGAATAACTTACAAAGTTTCTTACAACGTTGTAGAAGATGCATTTTATATATTAAAAAATACATTGGTATGGCAGGTGAACTAAAAAACAAGCATGGTTTACTAGTGACGGGAGGGTGCGAGGGTCGAAGGTTTCATAAAGGTTTTATCATCTTCCGTCCACGCAAATTCGGGTGAATTTAATCTTAATCCTACCTTTCTCATCTCAGGCCAATTATTGTATTCCTAATTAAATGTGGTTAGTGAGGATGAGTAGTAAGATGTAGCACGGTGCTTACCATAAACATATTCTTATAAGAATGTTCTTATTTTACGTAAATCTTTTATATTAATAAATTAATATAAAGATTTGATAGAACAATTTGCACACTCACCAACAGTTTTTATTTCTCATGACACCTTGGAGAGATAGAGTATTGTGATCGTTAAAAAATTTGTATTCGAGATTTTGATTAATGTTGACATTTCATGACTCCATGAACTCGATAAAGTGGTTTTAGCTATGTCTGTCTGTCCTCCTATTATTTAGTGAATCTAGAGACACAGCCATTTGACCATTAGTTTAAAACTTGGTATCTAGTGTTTTTTCATTATTTTCCCTAATAGTTTTTTTTAAAATAATCAATCCAATCCTAAAATTAAGGGTAGAGAAAAGAGCGATTTTCTCAAAATCGAGTCTAATGATTTTTTTTAAAAAACATGTAGGCTACCTAGGCACTTCTTAAAAACACAAAAAAAAAGGCACCCGCTTTGGTGGCCGCATGGTCTAAGGCGCTACTCTCATGTTAGACTAGAATGTCGATGACGGAGAGGTTCAAATTTCGGTTGGGTCTGTCGAGGGTGGTTTTTACCAAACGTTTTTTTCCACTCTCACTTCATACAGACGCGGCTACATTTCCTCGAAGTATAGCCTCCCTACTATTAAAACTATAAGCGTAATTATTATATAAGCGTATAACCCGACAGGGTAGTAAGACGCGGTGCTAATAATAAATTAATAATAATAATAATAATAATAATAATAGATAGCTCAACGCGTTGTGGACTGAGTTTGACCTACGAGATTAGTTTAGCGCAGACAGCTTCTCAGTAAGGCTGTGGACAGAATGGAAAGGAAAGAGGAGCCTTTTTTTAGGTAAATGTTTTGAAAGAAATTGTTCTAGTATATTCTATATTTTTTTAGGTTGCACTATGTTCTAGAAGGAGAGGGAGAGATAGAATGTTATCAAAGTTGAGGGAGAGATAGAATGTTATCAAAGTTGTTAGGTATCACAAACATTTGCAATAGGGGTGGGAGACATTGAACAAATGAGCTTGGTTGTAAACAACATACAAAATAAATAAATGATCACCCAAGTGTTTGAGAAGGTTTACTAACAAATGTGGATGCATTTAGTTTTTTATTCTGAAATTATTAACTAATTTGAGGTATATAAAGGGTAAGAACTTTTGATTAAAATTATTTTTAAATGAAAATCTCTTTCATTACAAAATTATATTGATATATTGGGTGAACTATAATGAGAAATTAATAATTACAATTAATTATAAACAAGTTTATGAATAAAGGGATTTTTGTTATTTAATAAATTTTATATTCTTGCTTTAAGAAGAAAATATTATGTGTATATTTTACATGTTTATTTCTTTGTTTTTGCTTCGTTGGACAGTAATGTTTAAAATACCTCTCGAGACGAGTTCTTGAACATCTGGTGCCCTTGAACAAATAAAGGGCTTGTTTATGTGCGAGTCTTCCTCGTTTTGCGGTCCATATGTATGGGAACACAAGCGCTGCACAAACAGTTTCATCGGAGCAAGAACAGAGTAAAAATAGGATAGTCTGCGAAACACAACAACAAACTTTTAGAGAATTAAAAAACAAACAAAAAAAAAACCTCAGTGTAGCCAACAACGGCAAAAGGTCACTCGATCCATCTTTCAGTTGTCTAAAGACAAAGCCACTGAACACACGTCTTGATGTATGGACACACTAAAGAATTTTTACTACAATCCAATTTGCAAAGGAAGGACATTTTATAAACTTAAATGTTATTGTTTTAAAGTTAACAATGATCACATTTTACTATTTGATTAATGTTGTTTTATAAGTTTTGATTATATTTATTTAAAGTGACTCGCTTCGTTTGTCAAATGGTTTAAGTCGTCACAACATACTAGACTGCACATGACGAGGATATCGAGGTTCGAATTCCGGTCAGGTGTACTGAGGGTAGTTTTTTTCCAAAATTTTCCCTCCACACGTGGATGTGGGTACACTTTCTTTATATTTAAACCCTACTCATCCGTAACACATTAGCGTAATTTAGTACACATGCATATAACCCGAACGAGTACTAAGGCACTGTACTATTTAAAAAAATATTACAAGTGACAGCTTCAGATCACATGAACTGACCTATGAATACATGAAAGTAAATCTAGTAAACTTCCTCTAAAAGTTGGACTATATATAGTTAAGCCACCCAGCTAAAGTGAGATTAATCCCGTCTGGATTATTGCTGGTGGTAGGAAGGCAGGACTTGAATCTTGGTCAGGTTTAATGAGGGGTATTTTCCTTAATAGTTTCCCCCACTCTATCTCCTCGCAAATGCGAGTACATTTCCTATAAATTTTCCCATCCTCATAACTATCCCATCTGTGTAAACATGCGGATAGCCAGGACGGGTAGTAAGACGCGGTGCACAAAACGAAATAAAAACTATTTGTAGTCCCATCACCGTGTCTTAGTCGTATGAGTGCCTACTTATTGAGATAAGTGAACCGGGTTTGATTCCCTTCATGGCCGAAAAAAAATGATCACTAGTGAAAATTGGAGTTTAACCTTTCACGGTGTTTAATTAACGATGGTGACACCTTGTATGGTATTTGTTCTAGATATAAATTAGTTCGTAATTCGCGTGATGATGTAATCAATTGGTTAGTAAAATTAACCTAAAAATACCTCAAATAAAATTTTAAAAGTATATTTAAAATGTATACAATAAGATCGTTCTTGTGGTAAGCCGACTAAATGCTGTTTCATCCCTCGTAGTCTCCAGTCGACACGGTTGATCAAACATCGGGTTATCCGGAGCCATTTTGGCAACCATGTTTCACTGCAGTGATATCAATGTTTAATTAGCTCGCTCCGCTCTCCGCCGGCGCAGTCTTTTTACCCCGCCCCCCCCACTCTTGACTTTTGCCTGCCGATGTTTCTACGACTGCTGCGTAAAGTTCCTTATAGCAAAGAGGAAAAGGACGCTAATTTACAAGTTGAGAGAGAGTTGCCGTGCTATTTAGCAATTAGCATTAACGTTACTGACGCCAGTTGGGGAGTGATAAGGAAAGATCGTCCTTTCAGCTGATCTTGCCGCGTCTTCTTTACCCCACTTTACCCTATATCCGAACATTCATAGACTAGCGTACCTATAACACTTTACCCTATATCCGAACATTCATAGACTAGCGTACCTATTTATACGAACTGTTTCTTTCTGTGTGCGTGAGGGGAGGGGGGGATGGCGGGAAGACGAGAGTAAGTACAAAAAGTCTACTTCGGAGAGTATCTGGATGGAAGAAGGAATAAATTAATGGAATTAGTTCGAGATGTAAATATTTGTTACTCTGGTTCTGTTGTTATTGTTGTTACTACGTGTGTTTACTTGGCTGCTTGTTAAATTACGTTGTTAAATATAAAGCACGTGACCTTTTGCTAAAAGTTGAGCGTGGCCTAAATCTAAGACTCGCCGCTTAACGCATAAAGTTTTATTATTTTGATAAGAAATGAAAGTAACTGTAAGTTTAAACAGATTTGAAAATCTGAATAATAACTTTTTATGGGAGGAACTGTGTCGTACAAAAAAACCTTTTCCACGTCCCTATATTAACTCAGAGAGCTGGCAAAACTGTACCCAGTTTCGTTCCTTACTGCGCATGACGTCACCTGGAATACAACAGAAAGAAAACTTCACGCGCTTACCGTAGTTTATAAACAACCGTATCCAAGATTGTGTTGTAACTCCATCTTAAAACTACAAGCAACATATTTTTTTGGTCATGTATGCAATATCCTCACTATCTTAATATATATAATTCTTCTGTACGAGTGTGCTGCAATCGGATTCTAGGATTATTTTTTTTTCATATCAGAACATGTGACCTCAAAATTTCACCCCCCCTACCACCCACCACCACCATCCCCAATATTTATAATAATGAATATAATATTAATAATTGACCGTTAAAAAATCTTCAGAGAATAATTCATAGTTATGTTTATTTTTCGATACAGCTGATATTTGTGGAGTTGTGGGCGAAATGCCAAAAATGAAAAGATGTTTTATTTTGTATGTTGTCTTGACAAACACTGAACTTGTAATATTTGTGTAACTCACTAATTGGAGTTCATTGTGAATTTGTAATTGTGATGATCACATAGTATTTGTTTTATTATCGGAATCAATTATGCAACCCAAACTAAAAGCCAAGGTTCGGGCAGGACAACGTCTGTTGGGTCCGCTAGTATACGTATATATTATCTTCAAGCTTCTAGCCGATTATTCAAATTGTTGGTTAATTTTAAATATATATATAATTTATTCTTATAGATGCAATAAGCAATCACATCACCCGCTGCAGTGGCTGCAAAGTTTAACGCTATACTCTTGCAGTGAACTAGATTCCCGATGACGAGGAGATTGAAGTTCGAATCTCAGTCGGGTGTACTGAAGATGTTTTTCCAAAATTGTTTTCAACTCTCCTTCCACGCATGTGTTGGAACACTTTCTATAATATAGCCCTCCTCATCCCCCAAAACCATTAGCGTAGTTAGTACATAAGCGTATAGCCCGAAAGGATAGGAAGACGCGGTACTAAAAATATTGTATGTTATGTATGTATATATATATGTATATATGTATGTATTTATGTATGTATGTAATGGTATGTCGACATGTTATTTGCACTTCATAAGCAAGTAGAAACCAGATTACAAATCCCACTCTCAAATCTAAAGAGACATATTAGATTATAATACAGTGATATATTTTAATATATTTTCTTGGTGTTTCGTATTAATATTAATTAATCAAATTAATGGTACGCTGCAACGAACATAATTTCTATCTCTTTCCATCTTAAAATAGATATATTTTCTAAAAACTTGTAATATTTGTGAAAGGATATAATATATATGTTTCCAGTAACTCTCCACCAAAGAGCATAAATTAAATTTTATATATATATATATATATACTGTTGCGTAAACATCGAGAAAAAGGAACATCTCAGTACACCAAACACGTAGAGTTGTACCGATTCAGTAAAACCGACTATCGAGGATGATCCCCGATTGTTTAAAATAATAGTTCATGCTACGATTATTTACACCGATTAATCCCAATTATCGATTATTTATGAATAACTATTGGGAAATATATTTAAGAGAATGATAACATTTAATGTAATTAATACAAAAAGATTTTATTTATAAAAAATATATTTTATGCATAACCGCTGAAAGTTGAAACTAGATTATTAGTTTTATCAACGGTGTGAACTGTGAACTTAAATATTTTCTTTATCTGGCTATGTAATCTTTACATACAACTCAGATGCAGTATGTATTTAAGTGATCTTTTTTTTTATTGTGATTGTGATCACTAAACTCCCACATAGAAAATTTCGCTTTAAATTTTATTTAAAAAACGATTAATCGACATAATTATTGCCGATTACTACAATTAATTGCCGATGCACTATTAATCGCCCGATAACGATTCATTGGTATCCACATCGGTACACCCCTATGGAAAATAGCAGAACAATCAACTTCAACGGTCAAAGAACTCCTTTAAAATAAATATATAAATATATATATATATATATGCAATCAATCGTTTGTTGTAGAATAAGCTATAATGAATAATCATTTCCAATTTAGGGCAGAAGTTTGACTGTTGGGAATTGACTTCAAGTGATGTTTACCAGCTCTTCGTCATGCTCATAGGACAACAATGCTCCAGACAAGTAAAACTTACTCTCATCTGTGGAAGAATTTTAAAATTCTCAAGTTGAACAATGTATGGGAAAATGACAGTAACATCCGTTACTGGCTATTACATTGGGAGATGGAAAACCTGAAAAAATACAGTTTGAAATAATATAAGAGAATTATAGAAGAGCCAGAGGAAATAATGACACGCGGCTCAGTAGCTCACAAAACATTTGGGTAAAGCCCGAGCCCAATTTATATTTCGAATTTACATTCTGTGCCCACAAAATGACGAAGTTGCACAAATAAATTAAACAGTTTTGAGTATTTTATAAAGTGAGGTTCATTGTTACATAAGTGTGAAATTAGTTGACTGTAAGGATGAGTGGGAAAAAGTCATCGATCAAGTTGAGCCTAAAAAAACAATTGATACCATTATGAATATCACCACATAAGTTAAACTTAAACTTGAAAATGGGTGGTATGGTAATAATGATCCTTAGGAACTTGAATACTTAACAGGGCCTATGTAACGGAACCTGCCTAGCAGCGACAAAATTGGATAAAAATCTAATCCATTAAACAATTTTAGCAGGTTTATTCAAAGGAGATATTTGTTTCTTACCAATAATCAATTTGGTACCTGTAGACCCTGGCATCCCCTTTATTTTGATATGGAGGCAATTCCCAGTTAAATTGGTGTTCTCAATTGCTATTTCATCATCACCATAATCATAATCATAATCATAATAATAATGATCATGAATAGCTTCCAGCCGCTGGCTGGGTCTGTTTGGAACATAAGCCTCTCCACCATCTCCTGTCCTCCCACCACCTCTCTCCCTCCACCTTGACCCAGTCCTCTCCTCTCTCCTCCACACTGGGTGGGTCTGTTTGGAACATAAGTCTCTCCACCATCTCCTTTCCTCCCACCACCTCTCTTCCTCCACCTTGGTCCAGTCCTCTCTTCTCTCCTCCATACTGGCTGGGTCTGTTTGGAACATAATCCTCTCCACCGCCTCCTTTCCTCCTACCACCTCTCTCCCTCCACCTTAGCCCAGCCTTCTCCTCTCTCCTCCACACTGGTTGGGTCTGTTTGGAACATAAGCCTCTCCACCATCTCCTTTCCTCCCACCACCTCTCTCCCTCCACCTTGGCCCAGCCTTCTCCTCTCTCCTCCATACTGGCTGGGTCTGTTTGGAACATAAGTCTCTCCAACACCTCCTTTCCTCCCACCACCTCTCTCCCTCCACCTTAGCCCAGCCTTCTCCTCTCTCCTCCACACTGGTTGGGTCTGTTTGGAACATAAGCCTCATCCACCTCCTTCTTTCCTCCCACCACCTTGGTCCAATCTTCTCCTCTTTTCTTCAAACTCCTCCTTACTCCATCAGCCATGGTTTCCCTTCCCTTGATTTTTTTTCTCAGCCTCTTACACCCCAGCTCCATAACCAACATCCTCCTCGGCATTCTTTCCCTCACCATTCTTCTCAACGGCCGTTTTCAGCCATGACCATTTGTACGTGGCCTTTTCATATATTTAAAAAAAAATTAATCTAATAAAAAATATAATTAATTTAGTTCGTCCTCACTTTAGACATTCTTACTTAATAACTGACAGGAAGATGTTTTACAAATGATGACTAACTTGCCATGTGCTTATCAATTGAATTTCAGTTTTTCTCAAGTTGCTTGGTATTAAACCTGTCGTAGATGGGCCTAAAAACTAGTAAAAATAAATAAAATTTGTAATCACGTGCAGTGTCCTAAATAAAGTATTAATTTTGCATTGAACTCGACTTGTATGATTTTAGACATAGCTCTATAAAAAGAGAAATATTTCATCATAGTAGTTTTATCAGGTTTCCAGAAAATGTACTTAGGTTTGTTGTTTTAGTTGAACTACCCTTTGTTTTTATGTTTTTGTGCTCATGAACATTGTTTTATTTGTATAGGTTAAGCTTCTTAATTTATAATATATTCAAAAAATAGGTCAGATATATTTTTTTAAATATTTGGGAATCAGTTCCACACAAAACACCCTTTTTCTTTGAAATATCGAAATATATATTTTTACTGGTCAGATGATTTTTTTAAATTTCTTGTTTATTTAAAACATTTAAATAATCGGTTTATGAAATTCCTAATATTTGTAAAAAATCTTTACTAATACCACTTTATTTTTATTTCCGTTAATCAGCAAACAAAGATGATAATAATAATATTAGATCACATTTATTTAAAAGTAGCGATTCTAGTGCAGCATAGCGGTCGTCCCTCGAACATGTTGGTTTTAATATTAGAACAAAAAAACCCTACTGTTAGTTTCTTCTTAAGAATAGTTAATCGATGGTCTCACTAAATGTCTAAAATAATATACAACATTCATGTAAATATATATTTATTTGCGTGCGAATTATTTAATGAATATGTTAATATTTTTTTCACTTCTTTTATGATTTGTGTTAATTCATGTCCTTTCTAAAATGTTAATAGCGTGTGTGCATGTTTTCAACCGACAATGTTTATGTATACTAAGGTCGTGTGTGTGTGTGTGTATGTATGATTTGCTGAGAAAGTGCGATAGCTTTAGAGAGAGCGATTGAGTAAAGAAGGATGGGGAAGGTTTACAATATTGCCTTGTTGAACTAATAAACTGCTTTCATGTCCACACACCACCCCAAGTATAGCTAATGCCGATACTTCCCACCAGAGTGTTCCTCGGTCAACGTTTCATTGTATTCGTTACGCTGGCTGCACTTTCGTGCCCCGTTATAACGACGTTATTAGCATAGTTATGTTGGGCCGGTGTCAGACCTTTGTGGACAATGGATGACTGTTATAACAGGGGGACACGCCATTGTGATAAGATAACAATACACAAAGAATACTCGACGACAGATGGGTTTTTCATCGAGGGTCAGACACCTTAGATCAGTGATCCTTTATCTAGATCCTTGGATTACAAGGATGTGTGTTACTTATACTACTATAAATGTCCTTTTACAAAACACTTTTGTGAGGGAAAGCATTTTACAAGCTTTGTGTTATGTAAACTATTAAAATAAATCATCTGCTTGAAGAAAGTTTAAACGAATTCAACTGAGCTCTTTTTTTTTAGCCCACTTTGGTGGACACGTGGCCTAACGCGCTACTATCGTGTTAGACTAGACTGCTGAAGACTGGTAGATTGGGGTTAGATCCCGGTCAGGTGCGCTGAGGAGGGTTTTTTTTCTAAATGATTTCACACTCTCCCTCTACGCAAATGCGGGTGGATTTTTTCTAAATTATGCCTTCCCAATCCCTAACCCATTAGTGTAATAATTAGTATATAGGCGTATAACCCAAAAGGGTAGTAAGACGAGGTGATAAAAAAAATAACTGATCTTTTTTAAAACTTAATAACAGTAAGACCAAATTTTGCAACTTGTCTTACTACCCGTTCAGGTTATACGTATATGTACTTTTGACGCCAATGTGCTAGGGTATGAGGAGGATTGAATTAATTGGAAGTGTACTCCTCATTTTAGTTGAGGGAGAGTGGGAAACCACGTAGGAAAAAACTCTCTCAGTGAACTCAAACAGCTCGTCCCATTAAGGATTAAGAACTGACTGTCATGGGTATTAATGTGTCTCTGTAATTAATTTACCCTTTTCATATCCTTTATAGCAAAGTTAATTTATCTAATATATGGATTCACGATAGCTATGCTTGGTTTATTTATTAACTCTAACAAAATCAAATTTTACAATAAAATCTGTGTTTCTTGAGATGCATTAAAACTGAAAAATTCATCATGCTATTTTTTTTACAAATTTTCAATGCGTAATTTCACACATATAGAGAGGGGTTAAAATTTCAAGAACTACTGACCTAGATAATGCTTTCACTGAACTACAAATCACCCTAACCATGAAAATTCAGGCCTTCATTTAAGAACTATCAATTTATTTTGTTGTATTTTGAACAAATTTTAATTCTATTAAACTGTGGAATATTTAATGCAACCAATAGGAAATGAGCTAGTTGTAATATTCTACCTTTTTATGTAACTAGATTCCAAGAATATCTATTGTATTCAAATTGAATATTCATCGGCAATTTAATAAAAAATACTTGCTTACAATAGACATAAAGAGCTTCCTTTTTTTTCTGTGAAACTCTAAATTAAAGTATTGGAATATTTGAATCTAAAATTAATTTTAAAATGTGTATTTCATTTAATATCAATCACTAAGCTGAAGTTTAACACATACATAGAATAACACTTTTGATCTTTATAAATCATTCTAAATAACAAAAGATATAATTTCCAATATTTTAAAATACTAATGTAGACAAAGTCAAGCAAGTGTTATGTAGTCTATTTTTAGATACATTTTAGACGCACCGGTATGCATAAAACGTTTGGCGGGGTGTTGAAAACATTCGTTAAATCTTCCTCGTGTGTTTGTTTACTTTGTCTGTCTCCCTGGCCAGTGTCTGTTCAATCGTCTGTTAGTTACTTTAGGTTAGGTTAGATTAAATTTGTGAAATTTAAAGGGAATCGCCTTATGGCTAGGTTTCACTAGCCAATGATAGGTTAGATCTGCAAGAATTGGAGTAGTTCGTTTGATGTTTAGGTTAGGCTAGGTTAGATTATGTTCGGTTAAGTCTGTAAAAATAAAAGGAAAAATTCTGTATATTTTTGACCATACGTCCTACATCGGTTGGTCTAAAATATCTCCGATTTTAGTTACTATTATACTGATCCAATCTTCCAATGATGGCACCGGTGGCCACATGGGGCTAAGACCTCTCACAATATACTGGATTGATGGAGACTGGATATCGAGGTTCGAATATCGGCCAGGCTCACTGGGTGTGGTTTTCTACATGTGTAACTTATTTTCCTCATCACTTCTCCTCAATGAGGATGGATTTACTTAAATCATTTTCCTCGTCCTTAAACTACCTTAGATTAAGCCGTTAGATGACCCTTTTGTTAGAACGTATGCACTAGTACTATTTAAAATAAATTCTATCGTGACCTCCCAATCTTTCTTCTTTGGGCCACAAAGATAACTTAAGTCGATGGAGACGTTCACCTGCCAACGTCTATGAGGTACACGTTCCACCAGTTGAGAAACAATATTCCAAGAAAGTTCCTTCCCTGCTCGAACACACACACACACACACACACACCTCACTTGGTACCGTTCTAAGTGTAACTTGAGCTTCCTCCTCATCGCAATATTTCTAATTAATTATAACATGTCAGTGCGCGCATATAACAGCGTGTTCCCCTCTCTAGTATCCCTCCGCCGGTTCTCAACATGAGTCGGGGTGTTTCTAGTACTGTAACACAAAGGAAGAGATTGTCTGGGTGCTAAGACTCCACCGCTCTTACCTCCCCCCTCACCCTTTACTTCCACTACCCTCATACTCTGTTGTCTCTCTCTACACTACCGCTCCCAAACTACAGCTTCTCGTACTAATTCAGGAGGTAGAAGGCAAGATCTGGAGTAGGTCAAGAGGAATCTTGAGATATCAAGATACTCCCAAAACAAACTGAGGTATTTAGATTTTTAGTTCTCAAAGTATTTTACATTCTGAGTGCCCTTGAATATTGAAACTATTTATATGATTTCTTTAAGGTGACCTGGCGTTCTAGGGGAAAGGTGTCGGACCCCTGTGCTGAGGGCCCGGGGTTCAATCCTCGGTCCCGGCACAGATTTATCTGATTGCCAAACCCTTCCATCACCTCTGACAAGACGTGTATTAATCACAACTTGTGAATGTGAGGAATGCCAGGCCTCCACCGTGGTTCGGATCCCACGTTAAACTGTAGGTCCTTAATTTCATCTCACAATCACCCTACCATTGCACATTAGCGTAAGTGCGTGTAACCCGAACGGATAGTAAGACGCGGTGCTAATAGTAATCTTTTATTTCAGCAATAACTTATAAAGTCTCATGAATACAATCAGTGGGTCAATGAAAGGTTACCCCTATTCTTCAACCAAAGATTCACATTCACACTACTAAATATAGTTTTTTTTATTACCCAGCTATTAATATAGGGGCAGTTGAAAGCAAAAATGAGTCATACATTTATTTTACCACTTACACACATTTTGTTTGATGCATTATTTTAAATAATATACTTTCTTTTGACAAATTGTGTATATTAACTATACATATTTGTATACAAACTTGCAGATCTTTATACAACTCTATTAATTTAAAAAAAATTGCACATTTTGTTGATATGTTATATATTCATATTTATTATCAAAGATATATTTTACCTAATAATCAACCCAAAAAATCATTTATTATTTTAATATTTTGTAACGTATTGTATTAATGTACACTTACTGCTTAATTTATGTAGAACGAAGATACGTACAATACATTACATATCATAACATATACATGTATGCAAAATTTCATTTCAAACGAGATCCTGTTGGTTTCGATAGACCCCCCACTTCTAGATTTGTTTTGCATTCAATTATGTACAATATATTTGCGGTTCATACAAGGATAATTCTAGGACAACTAGAACCTCCATAGCACAAACCATTAATTTAACACCTAGAGAAAGATAAAAAAATTCACTCTACATATATTAATTTCCCATCCTAAAAAGGAAATGAAACTCTGACCCCTAGGTCGGCATACAGACGATTACCAATTCATACAATTATTGACAAAACTCTCTTAATTGTTTTGTCTAGTTTTACACTATTTTTAACATATATTTAAATTTATGAAATATAATACTTGTCATTTTTCTACTGAAATGTCTAATGTATCAATCAATGTATAGGATTTGATTTTATAGGTTAGGAACGTATACAAAACCAAGTAAATAAACACTTTCAAGGCAAATTTACACGTGTATGGTAAATAAAACAAGTAACTAAATCAATAAGATAAATTTAGTTAACTTCATTATATAAACATGTTCATTTAGTACTTGAATAAATAATGAAATTTAGTAAGTAAGCAATTTACTTGAGTGCCTTCATTCACTCAGTTTCGTGGCAAATAAATACAAAACAAACATATGTATACAGGTCATTATGGTGAAGGTGATTTGTGAAATAATCTCTCCGTGACATTGGAACGAAGAGACAACATTAAAATATGCACAGGTGACCTGGCGGTCTAGAGATAAGTTGTCGGAATTCTGTCCTGGGGGTCCGGGGTTCAATCCTCGGTCCCTGACTGCCAAACCCCTTCCTTCACCTCTGACAAGACGTGTATTAATCCCAACTTGTGAATGTGTGGAATACCAGGCCTCCACCGTGGTTCGGATCCCACGTTAAACTGTAGGTCCTCCATTTCATCTCACAATCACCCTACCATTACACATTAGCGTAAGTGCGTATAAACCGAACGGGTAGTAAGACGCGGTGCTAATAGTAATAAAATGTAAATAAAAGTATTGAGAGTAGCAATGTTTATAGAATACCAGTGTTAAAATTTTTTACAAGAGTAAACAAAACCTTGAAACGGCTTGCAAAAACGTCGAGGACATAATGGAATAGAGGTATTTGGATTTGTAGAAATAAAGAATAAAATAAGGGCTATATCAATGTAAAGAGAATACAAGATAACACCGGATAGAGAAATAAATCTGATTGGTTGAAAGTGAGACGTCACTTAGTAAAAAAGACAGTGTGGGGAAGACTAACTAAGTTGTTAAAAATCAGGTCACATTTTGGAGCTTTAAATAATAAATAAACCTTTAAAATTCACACCAATGTCAAACTAACATCATCACTCTACTTGTATTCATATTAAAATATAACTGCTGTGTATTGGGTGGCGTAACCAATGACATAATCAAACTATTTCAAGTGGTGGGACCATTCTATTATCTTTACATTTGAGGTGACCTGGTGGTCTAGGGGTAAGGTGTCAGACTTCTGTGCTGAGGGTCCAGGGTTCAATCCTCGGTCCCGGCACATATTTATCTGATCACCAAACCCTTCCTTCACCTCTGACAAGGTATGTATTAATCACAACTTGTGAATGTGAGGAATGCCAGGCCTCCACCGTGGACCACGTTAAACTGTAGGTCCTCCATTTCATCTCACAATCACCCTACCATTACACATTAGCGTAAGTACGTATAACCAGAATGGGTAGTAAGACGCGGTGCTAATAATAATAATAATCTTTACATAGGCCTCTACAATCATCTTACTCTCAAGACAAAAGTCAATAAAGAACAAATAATCTTATTGTGCTCCATTGTGATTCATGCCAACCAAACAATTATTCTAAAATGTATGTTTACATACAAAAATCCCTCAATTTAGTTACTTGTTTTACTTAGTTGCTATACACTTGTAAATTGACCTTTATAATATAAATCGACACGATTGGATTCGTAATTGACGTTCGACTTGAATTTTATGGTTTTTATTAGTACTACTATGTCTATTATAAAAGTGATGTTGATAGTGACATTAAAAATATAAAATAAATTGAAAGATTAATCGGAAGCTTGTAACAGAACGAAGTATTGCAAGGTATTACCAATGGCCTGTCTCACCTCAAGGTGATCCTACATGGTCTACAAACTCCGGTAACCTGGGCTTGAGGGGTAGCCCACAAATACAAGTGCTAATGTGCTGGCGTCCTAGCCGGCGTAGACCCCAAAACGGGCAGAGTGACCCCCTAGACTCAATGGTGGATAGTCAGCCTCAATAGCTGGACACAACACTCTTTATTCTGCCGGCTGGACTGATTTCCCCTCTTGAATGCTGACACTGTTTATGTGGTCAGTCTATTCTATTTGTTTACTAGCTAATCATAACACCGTGCAACACTCGTTTTGTCATTCACAATCCAAAACATTACAATATTATACAAACACGACTCCCAATTTAGGCCGTGTGGTTACAATGATAAAGCTTCGGAAGGGTATTTTTTTATTTTGATTCTAGCCCTCAAATTAAAGGCAGTTTACTGATGACTAAGTTCTGAAAGTTCAAAAAAATTTCTGAAATGGCTCAAATGATTATGTTTAAAATTCGTATCCACTTAGTGTTTTACTTGATAAATAAATACATGTTAAATGTGGTCTTTTGTCTAAAAAAATATCACTGGGCCATAGTTCACAGAAGACAGATTTTTTTTAAATTTCACAAGCTATACAAACTAATGCACTAGGCCTATCTGAGAAAGTATTATCAATTATTTAAAAATATAAATTATATTGTAATTTTTATAAGATTGGTGGGAGTGTAAGAAGAGTGAAAAAACTAGTTTTTTTTCAGTTTTTTACAGAGCAAAACTTTTTTTGCCAAACTAAATAAAATATGGCTTCATTAAATACGTTTAGTTTAATTTTATTCACATGGTAATATCAATAGCTATTGCTATTTTTGTCAAGAGTGTAAGGAATTTAATAACAACTTTCTATCCTTGTTCAAAAAGTTTCTCGGCAAATGATAATATGCTCATGACAGATATTCAACAACTAATGAGGTCACCATATACATAAAAAACTCTTAAGTTGTTTACTGGAGCAATATACGATTAATTTTGAACAAAAATAATGTTATGTTTAAAATACTGCAAAAACACTGCCCTTGACTCTAGTTTCCTGTTCTTCTGCATTAAGAAGGAATACGAAAATAAAATGTTAATCATACTCTCGAAGGGGGAGGATGTGGGGAGTGGGTGGGGCGGGAGGTCTAAGTCCCCAAAAAATCTTTTCTCGGTTAGGCTCTTTTTACCACTATGAACTCAGATCATGTAAGAATTTAAAGGACCGACTTTCTTTTGGTAGAAACTTTAGTTAAATACCAATTTATCCACGGAGACACACGTTTAATTTTTTTTTAAAAGTTGTTATAAAATGAATCCATTAGTAAAAAGTGACACGTTCTCTAAGGTATTTTGAATTACTCGGTATTTAGCCACTCAGGGTCGGAATAATGGGGAAGGGTAGGTTGGGAAAGAGTAACTTTGTAAATCCTTAAAGCATCCACTTGAACTTCTTCTCAGTTGCGCTTAGAACTTATTATACATTCAAAACCTCTCAAGTTGTAACTTCTCGTAGCGAGTCTGACGACTAGAAAACTCACACCCCCTAACCTGTTGGCTTGGAAAATAAATACTCGAATGTAAGAGGAACAAAACTTTTAAGCAGACAGTTCCATCAATTTTCATTTCGCCTTTCTCGGAGAACACGGTCTTAGGGAATCACTGGATGAGATTTGTTTTAATTTGATGAATATGATTTTTTTTTAAAGGGGAACCTGTAGTCTTGGATTATGGAAGCCCGAATATTTAAAACGAATTTTTTGGTTGGATGAATTAGCCAAGCTATACCTCAGTTTTAGCTTATGTGGTGCTGACTGACAGCTCACAGCTTACTTCTGACGGCTTTGAAAAGCTACCAGACCAAATTATGTATCCCTACGCCGAACCATATGATCTGCAAAAAACATGTCTTTAGCAGTTGTCACTTCTGACAGTCAAAATTTAGGTATATACCTAAATGTTGACTGTCAGAAGTCAGCTGTGAACTGTCAGTCAGCACCACATAAGCTAAAACTGAGGTATATTACATTTAGGTACGATTATAGCTGCATCTAAATATGATATTCCTTAAAAGGAACAAATTGCACTATGCACTGCACAAAATTTCTCGCTCTTTAATCTTAATCTTAAACAAAAACATTTACTAAGAACGCGTGAAATTTGTGAAACGAAATAATATTAACTGTTGCAGAAATACTCCATCAAAGAACATAAATGCAGTTGTATATAATGTTACAGATCCATTGAGAAAAGTGGAGCATCTCTGTCCATCAAAGAGTATAACAATAGATTTCATGTTTCTTTAAGTAAATATTATATATTTACTTATAGTTTAGAAACTATTGGTTTTATAAAACTGTATTACAGATTAAAATATTTTTAATTTACTATTACTACATCTTTAAAATGAAAAGTTAGTTCATGTCTCAAATAGTTGCGGAAATATGATCAAAATTGGAAATTTCCTCTTCTCTAAAGTACCCTTTAATTAATCTTCACGGTAAAACGAAAGTTTACATTTTGTTCGTAATGTTAAACATTGGCTGGATATAAAATGTAATAAAAATCTTTGGAGCAAGTTTTTAGAAAATCTATTTTATCTCTTTTTACCCTTCAGTATACAACCCTTGATTTTAGGATTGGATGTCTAATTCCAAAAACACCCTGGGGGAAACTTATGAAATACCTAGATGCCAAGTTTAAGCCCGAACGGTAAAATTATTTCTGTTCTAGTCCCAGATACAGACAGATGGACAGACAGACAGACTGCATCGCGAAAACTACTTTTCAGGTTTCAGGGGGTCGTGAAATGTTTACATTTATCAAAATCTCGATTTAAAATTTTTCGAAATTACAAAACTTCTCTCTATAAAGGTTCTAGAGAAAATAAAAAATGACACCTGGACACGGGAATCGAACTGGGATATTTGGCTTAGTACGCCAATTTTCTTACCAAATAGCTATCCAGGAGTCATTCAGTGTCCAGGGTCATTTTTAACTCATATCTAGAGATAGGGTAAATTCGCTTTTGCGAAAAACGCGAAAAGAAAAAAAAGGGTCGAAAATAGGGTATTTATAAGTTTTCTTTCCGTTTCATGGCATTTGAAAGAGTTTAAAGCGATTTTTATTTCGCGAATTAACGCGAAAAACGTGATTTTGAGAGTATTTTAGCTAAATTATTCTATTTAGCGAAATAGACGCGAATTCCCTGAAAATGCTTTGCATTTAAATAAAATGCTGAGAATTTCTATAAAACGATGTTTTTCAGCGGAAATAAGTGATTAAAAAATCATTGAGTTTCACTCGTCTGTGTGCTTCAGCTCGGGTTTTACTTGCATCCTGTGCCTTCCACAGCCCATCCGGCTAATCGCCACATTCCGTTAGTCGTTGCTTTTATCATAAATCCTTTGTATAGGCCCTAAAAACATTGACGAAAGACATTTTTACCTATTTTGCTACAAAATGCTAAATTATGCCACAAAACGCTAAATTTCCAATAATTAATGCTAATAAAACTGAAAATTAATGCTATTTTACCCTATCTCTACTCAGATCTTAAGGCAGATTCTGTGATGGATGTGCGGAAATAGTCAGTTACACACGGGGGATCAATCAAGATCAAGAACTGTCACATGACACAGCCATCGTCGACTCGAGAGGGCTTTGTGCTGCCAATACCACAATGACAACTATAAGGATGAGCGTATCATGATTTTGTTTATAACCGTGTCTTACTACCCGTTCAGGTTATACACTAATTTACTAACTAGGCCAATGGTTTTAGGGAAGAGGAAGGTTATGTTTATATAAGTTGTACCCGCATTTACGTCAAGGGAGATTGGAAAACTATTTTTTTTAAATCACCCTCAGTTCACTCGACCAAGATTCGAACCTCAATACCCCCGTCAACGGTATTCTAGCTTATTGCGAGAGTATCGCATTAGATTATCGGCAATTAAAGCGGATAAATCTACAGTTTAAATAAGGTTAATTGAAAACCTATTATATGTTAAAATAATTTGAACTTATATTTTAAAATAAAAATAGACTATTTTTTATGTAAATTAATACATTATAGTACATTTGTTGATAAAAAATAGATTTAAATCACATAGTTAGCTTTTGTTAGTCTCTTGCTCCCTAAGGTATTTGTAGAGATCAGAATCGTCCACTTGATATAAAACTCTCGTTTTATGTTTTAAAATTATGAATTGATCTTTTTAGAGAAAATATACTGCTTTTTAGAAGTATAGCTCTACAAAACTTCCAGACATCAGGCTACTAATTAGCCACTTGACTGAATGTTGATTCGAATTATAACAAAAACAAGAAGAATTTAATTACTATTCAATTTTATTTATCAATTTAAGTAATACTGTGAACCAAATCATAATGTGAGGACAAATTTAACCCATCCAAGAAAGTTAAGGTATTTATTCTAAGATTCATATTTTGATTCGAGACATAGGATTGGTAGTTAGAATTGTATCGTTAATAAAATATGTAGGAAGAAATCAAATCTTTTTTATTTTTTATTTTTATCACCGCATCTTAATACCCGTTCGGTTTATACGCTTATGTACTATTTACGCTAATAGTTTTAGGAATCAAGAAGGTTATATTTAGAGAAAGTGTACCTTAATTAGCGTGGAGGGAGAGTGAAACACTATTTAAGGGAAATTACTCTCAGTGCACCCGGCCAGGATCGAACCCTGATCTCCCAGTCTTCGGCAGTTTATTTCTATTCTTAATTTATATTTTTAACTTTCTAATTTTAGATATACTATATTCTATTTAGATTAATAAAATAAGAGTTTGTTTGCTTGTCATGAGCATTGCGTTATATCTACCTCACACAGAGGGCTGAAATTTTGAAATTAGTAACTTCGGTGCACGTATATGTACACCTAGAAGCCAGAATTTTAAAATTTTGATTATATATATTTTTTAATTTATTAAAAACTGGGTCGTAAGAAATAAAATGAAGATATTTTTTCTGTCTCTTTGAAGAAAGAACAGCGCTGGCCAGTTAATCGCGTGACTACCCCGGGAAACATCAGGTAATTCTGCTAGCCATACATATTGGTATTAGGTTAAGTGCTTATACCATAGTTCTGTAAAGAAAAAAGACCCGCTTCAGTGTCCTTATGGTCTAAGGCGCTACTCTAGTAATAGTCTTGACTGCCGATTACTGTGAGATTGTTGTTCGATACCAGTAGGGTGAACTGAGGGTGGTTTTCTCTAAATGGTTTCCCCACTCTCTCTCCACGCAAATTCAGATACACTTCCTCTATAGTTAAACCTTCCTCATTCCTAGCCCTCTAGCGTAATTAGTACATAAGCGTACAAACCAAATGGGACACGTGGTTAAAAAAATAATTAAATAGGGTACTAAGTTCTTCACCCCTTTAATACAGGGCAGTTACATAAATTAAAAGAAAAAAGTGAAAAAGAAAAAAAAGAGATCGCTAACGTAAATATCATTGCTCATCTCAATGGATGGTGCATTTAAAAACCACGCACACGACGAGATTATGTTATAAAGTTTGATATACTTGAACGTACACTTACTTTGTCACCCCCCCTCCCACCCAAACCAGCCACCCTTGTCCCCCCAAACCCCCCGCCACCCTTTAACGTACTTCCTAATAACCCCACCATAGTGTTATCACATTTGACCACCCGCAGCGCAATTATCGCTAATCGTGTTTCGCTAGACCCGACGCATCCATTCCGTAACCGGCCTAATTACGTTAAACTTGACGCGACCGCACTGACCTTAGTCAATGGGCGCTTCCAGCACGTCATACTTCACCCATAAAGCTTTTTGGAAGTCNTTTACCCCTAACACCCTCCCTTCACTCTTTCTCTACAGCCTCGACATCGACGTGTCAGAGGACGTCTCTCACTTTTCACGGCGGTACAGTCAGTTGAGGAAGGATATGACCTTTTAGGTGATCTCGACACCGGCTGGGACGAGCCCAAACCTGTCAGCAGCCGGTTGATGTAGGTCAACGATAGAATTGGTGATTTTCACTTAATGTATTGATATATTCATCATTCGATACATCGCTAGAAACGATATTTTGATAAACTATAATGATATATCTGTTGGTTCTGATTTATTGAATAACATTTGTCAGGGCGAACTAGGAAGGTGATATTAAGATGGCGGCTGTTATGTAACTATATTATTCCCCGCTTTTTATTGTTTTATTTAGCTGTTGGATATAGCAAATAAGTTTTATAAAAACAGAGAAAAATTAAAGAGAAAAAACTTTCAATTTATTTTGATTTACAAGCCTTAAAGCATATATATCAATAAATTATTTATTTAATTATTGAATGGCTCATTTCGGTTCCACCATGAGCTGCTCTCGTAATACAATAGACTACTAATGAAAGGGATATTGAGCTTGGATACCGGTCGGGTGTACTGAGAGAGGTTTTTAGTCCGTGGTTTTCCACTCCTCTCTCCACGCAAGTGCGGCTATGCTTCTTCTAAATAGAATCTTCCTAATATCTAGATCATTAGAGTAATAGATGTATAATTTTTCGATTTATAGATAAATTATCCATATATTAACATATATGTTTTAGTTTTATATATATTTATATCTTTATTTTAGTGTTCGATGTATCGATCAATTGGTCGATATATTTATATATGTGTTTTAGTTTTTGATATATTTATATCTGTTTTAGTTTTTGGATATATCAATCAATTTATCGATATATTTGTATCTATGTTTTAGTTTTCGATATATTTATATCTATGTTTTAGTTTTCGATATATTTATATCTATGTTTTAGTTTTCGATATATTTGTATCTATGTTTTAGTTTTCGATATATTTATAACTATGTTTTAGTTTTTGATCTATTTATATTTATGTTTTAGTTTTTGATGTATCGATCAATTTATCGATATATTTTTATCTGTGTTTTAGTTTTCGATATATTTATATCTGTGTTTTAGCTTTCTTTATATTTATATCTATGTTTTAATTTTAGATACATCGATTTTGTATTTGATTGATATATATTTTATTTAGCACCACGTCTTACTATCTGTTCGAGTTATACGCCTCTATACGAATTGCAAAAGTCTAGAGCTCATTCAAATGATATAACTGTCACAAAAAAAAAGCTTTATTAACCAATACGTCTCCTTTGTGTGAATTAAAAATAGATGTAGCACATTTCTTAATATCCATGAGGATTCTAAGGAGATTTGCAATAAGTTTTGATTTTTATTTGTTTCGAATCTATCATCAAAATGGATTATATGAACCAATACAATAGGGAGTCTTTATTAAAAATCCAACAAAATAAGGCTACAAGAAAATGTTTGAGTGAGGGAAACAATTTTTGACGGGGTTGTAGTAGTAAACTGTTTCATACCCTCAACCTACAACCCACGAGCCGCTTCTGAGCTGTAGGGCTAATATTCGAACATAGCCTATGTCAAAATATAATTTATCGGGATGAAAGTAATATGGTTTTATACATTTGCAATTATCACACATTTAAAATTAAAAATAGTTATTTTAGAGAACACTAATTATTTTAATTAATAACTCTACTCGTGCTATATTTATGATACATTTCAGCTTAACACAATTCCGACATAGGCAATTAATCTAACGATACTAAGCCGCCAAACATGGTGTTGTGAATATTATACGCTTGTCAGTCTAATATGATTTATATGTGTTCCACTAGAGATATTAAAACAATTCATTATTTAAAAGTGTTTATTTTTACATTCTCCATTAGCGTAGCTCTTTTCCAAATCTACTTTTATGAACTGTTTTTATGTAAACCCCCCCTCCCCCCGTTAAGACCCCACAATATATATATTACATCAGACCAGTTTTTCCGGGCCTCTAGTGTATAATATCGTTCACAGAATTATTCATCTGCTAGTTTTTGTTTTCTTTTGATGTTGAAAACTGAAGCCAGATGCAAATTTTTTTTTTCCTCGGTTATCTTCTCTTTCTTTTCTATCCTGAAGATAGCACAAAAGAAGGTGGGTGGGGAAGGGTTTAAAGTAGAAGGTATTGCAGAGTTGAAAAGAGATCTTCTTCCATCTGACCACATGAAATATTCATGGGTATTGAGGTTAGTTCAGCCATTTGCAGTCTGACCAAGTGTATCGAGATGAAGGCTGGGTTTGTTTTTGAGTTGATAGGTGGGAGGGTAGGGGTGTCTGTTCAGGGGGGATTCTAGACGTTAGTTTATGAAATATACTCTTATGTCTCGCCTAGATGGTACACACCTAAGGACTACTTTTCCTGTGATCACACACTTACTTAGTTTTTCAATTGTGATCACACACTTCTTAATGTATTCAATTGCCACCTTATGGTTAGTAAAACTATAACCCTGGTGAGAACACGGACTAAACGTCAAGCTCGTATAGTAATATTTTCTCTTCATTTAAAAAAATTTATCATCCAATGCTGCTCTGTTCATAACAGATATTCAACAACTGTTGATATCACCATGCGAAGAAAATTAAGATCTAAGTTTCTACTGGATCAATATTTATATTTTATTTTGGCCCCAAACCAAATTTGTGCGAAAAAACCACCAAAATCCCGCCCTTAGCTCGCGTTTCCTCCACTCCCACTTTAAGCTCTCCCAACACAAGTGTCAAAAATTGAAGCGTCAATCTCCAAGCCACGCTGCCTTGAGGCCTGTTCCCTCTGGGAGTGACGTCACGACCAACACAACTAAATACTAAGACACGTACCTCTAGCAGGTTGGTACAATATCTTCTAGATATTATATTCCTCATTTCCTATTCCGTTATAGTATATATAAGAATACGGAGAACTTGAAAAGCGTAAAATTGGAAGAAACCTCATATCAAAAGCTCACAAAGTTATGGATCAAAAGCACATCTAGACATTGTATCAAACATGTGAAGCATAACATGCGTTTCATGTTAACTCTAGAAGGATGTATGAGTTTTAGTGAAGGACGTATTCTATCGTCACGTGGTCCCATTTTCTAAAATAAGGGTACAATGTATATAGGTTATTTATTAGAATTTACAATCCTTAAAAACTAACAGTAAAGAACAGAACAAATTGTAAAAGATCTCTCCGAACAGAGTTGTAATTTTTTAAAGTGACAGTGAAAGCGATCTTGACCGATTTTTTTCTAAGACGGGAAATCGTCTAAGAGGATGCGATGAGGGTTGCAAGAAGCTCTCACAACTTCCATTGAAAAAACACTTGCGATAACACCAGCAGAGTGGACGTGTGTTAAACACTCGTGATAGCACCGTCATACAGAGTTGACGTGTGTTGAACACTCGTGATAGCACCGTCATACAGAGTTGACGTGTGTTGAACACTCGTGATAGCACCACCATACAGAGTTGACGTGTGTTGAACACTCGTGATAGCACCATCATACAGAGTTGACGTGTGTTGAACACTCGTGATAGCACCACCATACAGAGTTGACGTGTGTTGAACACTCGCGCAATCAAAGAGCCGGAGATGAACTTGTTACACAAAATCAACTGACATTATCTAGTCCCTAGATTTATTCTTTAATAACCACAAACAAGGCGTGGAATAAATTAATCCTATTATTCAATTTGTGTTATTTAATTTATGTTATCTTCAATTTAAATCAAACTTAGTCTACTCGTGGTTAGGGAACGTGCAAGTAACCTGTCACCCAAACACAATATGATCTAACGCTGAGATATAAACTGACGCACGTAAATCTAGGGCGATCAGGCCGTATACTAACCTGATCAGAGCCCGAACCAAGGACGCTGGGACGGATACAGCAGCGTGCCATTAGAAGTGAACAGGGGAATAAAACAACTGCATAACGTGGCAAAATGGGAAACATGTATTTATAAAATAATTACAATAAAATAATAGTCTAAAACTTCAAATAACAACACCCATACTCTTTATATTAGTGGTTAGGTTAGGTAAGGTTAGGTTGATAATTGGATAATTGAAATTTCTGAAAAATATACATTTCTTGCGGTGTTGCCATATTGGGTTCAAAGACTACAGACAATGGTGTATCTTGTGCGCTTCTGATGTACTCCAAAAAGGTACACAAATTCGGCCTTTTAGCTTTCCGTGCGTAGCCATGAGAATAACCCAGATGGGTATTATGACGTCATATATGTGTATTAAAAAACAACATACAATAAAATCTAACTAGACAAAATGAAATTACGTTAATTCCTTACATTTTAACCTCCTCACTTTCAAAACCCGATATTATGTCACATTCTGGAGACGTTAATGATTTTAAGAAGTTTCCCAAATTTGAGGGTTACAACCGAAGTGTTTTCTACTTCTCATGATTGGAAAGTAACACAGTAACACATGTCCGTAGGTTACTCCTCAATATTGAGAGCCAATGAACTGCGTGAGCCGAATTCAAGTCCGGTCTGATATTGGTTTCAGCTCAATTGGGCTGTAGCGACTCGGACCACGTAAACAAATAAAATACGGTATAAGGAAGAGGAAAAGGAATTTACCGGGGTGAAAACGAGCTTTTTTGAAAATAAACTTCATTGAAATGTCATGAACAAGGTTTTTAAAAGTAAGTCGACAAGATATCGGGGGGGGATTCAGAAGCGTGTTGAGATGGTAGTTACTGAAAACACAAACCTACAAGAGAGCAAGGATTGGAAACACATCGGTGAGAAAGCGGACTAAACTTCAAGCTCATCTAACCCACCTCGGTGGCGTGGTTAGCTAACGCACCAGTCGTGCTGAGCTAGACCGCCGAGGACGGGGAGATCGAGGTCCGAATCTCGGTCGGGTGAACTGGGGGTGGTTTTTCTAAATGGTTTTCCACTCTCCCTCCATGCAAATGCGGATTCACTTCCTCTAAATTCAACCTTCCCAATTGCCAATCCATTAGTGTAATTAGTACTTAAGCGTATAACCCGAACGGGTAGTAAGACGCGTTGCTAAGTATTATTATTATTATTATTATTATTATTCAAGCTCATCTAGTTTGGGGCTTACTCCCCCTTCACTCTTATAAGACTACACTTTTTCTAAATTTTGTCTTCCTCATTCACAGCTTGTTTATGTAAATTCAAATTATGATGCATAAATCAAGTTTTTTTTAAGACAATTCTCATTGATTTGTACGTAAATTTATTTGATCTTCAACTTCCACTTTTCATCGATACATAGAAAATAATATTAATATTAAAATAAAGTATATGTTGACCGCAAAAAAAGTTTGTATTTAATAAAAGTTCCTTCATACGAGATTCCTAATAAAGTTAAATAAGGATATCCGGAATGGGTAATAAGACAAGGTGCAAAAATAAATGTTTTTTTTTAAATACCTTGTTATTTCTACTCATTTGGGTTTCCCGAATATACAAGATGATTTGAAACTCAGTGCACAAATTTAATGGAAGATAGGAAAAACGGAAACAAACTTTTTTTCGTTGTGAATGTATGTCAGCAGACGTCACACTTAGGTGCTAGAGGGTGCTGCTAGGCGGCGCGTTAGATGTCTATTTCTCGCTGTCCCCAATCGTAAAGCGGACTTCATACGCATAACATGGAGCATTTGACGGATTATGAGATGACTGACATGTATCTAGTGTATAGGGCTGGAGAATCTTTGAAAATGTACGGCAATCAAAGCGTCGACGTTGTCTTAATTACTTACTTGGCACCAAGTCCTACCATCCGTTTGGGTTATACGCTTAAGTAGCTGCTACTATTATTATTATTATTATTATTATTATTAATATTAGCACCACGTCTTACTACCCATTCGGGCTATACGCACTTACGCTAATGTGTAATGGTAGGGTGATTGTGAGATGAAATGGAGGACCTACAGCTTAACGTGGGATCCGAACCACGGTGGAGGCCTGGCATTCCACACATTCACAAGTTGTGATTAATACACGTCTTGTCAGAGGTAAAGGAAGGGTTTGGTCAATCATATAAATCCATGCCGGGACTGAGGATTGAACCCCGGACCACTGGCACAGAAAGTACCTACTAATTGTGCTAATGGGCTAGGAATTGGGAAGATTGAATATATAGGAAGTGAACTTGCATTTGCATGGAGGGAGAGTGGAAAACTGTTTAGGGAAAAAACTACCCCCAGCTCACTCGAGCGAGATTCGAACCTTAAGCTCCCCGTCCTTCGTCAGTCTGGCTCAACATGAAACTAGCGCGTTAGCCCACCACCGTGGGTCGACATTGTGATTATGTCGCTCCTTCGAGCAACTGCTGTGAATAAATATTTTGTTCACACTTTCTGCCGTTCATAAACCCGCAGCACCCTCTAGCACCCAAGGGTGATGACGTCTGTTGACACTAACTAAAAAGGTTTGTTTTAGTATTTCTTGTCTCCCATTAAAGATGTCTCAGAGGGTTTCGAATCATCCTTCATACATTATTGTACCAGGCATGAGAGGGGTTGAATTTATAGGAAATGTACCCCAATGTGCATGGAGAGAGGGAGAGAGAGTTGGAAACCATTTAGGAAAATAACACCCTAAGTACACCCAATTGGGATTCGAACTTCAAACTCCCTGTCATCGGTAGTCTAGTCTAATGCGAGCGTGAAGCCTTAGACCAGGGGTTTTCAACTTGTGGCCCTTGGTAGCATTTTTTTGCGACCAGCAGTCTTATGAAAAATATAATATTATTTAAGAGGAAAAATGAAAAATACATCCACAAACACACCCACACACACACATATATATATATATCTATTAAATAATCAACTAATAAAATAAATACGTATTCTATTTACGTATTTTACGTTATTTTATAAATGATTTTTGCTTTCTTTGTGAAGAAAAATACCACGTTTAGTACGAATGCACTTAGAACCGGAAGATGACAACTTCTGCAGACAAGACAAATCGTTCCACCTCCTGCTATGAAAAATCTAAAATAAAGGGAAAAAAACACAACAAACAACAGTAAACATACTCGACGAGAAATCCTAATCCCTAGGGTGAGTATAAGTGTATAAGAATGAGCCGATACGAATATTTTTTTATATTTATTCAATCCTAACAATGTGGGTACAGTACTGAAAGCCAACAAGAGACAGTAACTTTGCATCTTTGCACATAAAAAGGTTTAAGACCCCTGCCTTAGACCGTGCAGCCACCGAAGCAGGCTAGGTGTACATTTTAAATCTAAGGCTAATAGTAACTTGACATCAGGACAGTGCAATGAACAAACATTCGGTTCATAAGTCTCACCGTGCATTGAACCCCGGTACCATACATAGACAGCAGTCGGCTTCCTAGACCACTTGGCCACGTCTCTAAACCAGCGGTTCCCAACCGGTGTGTCTCGGAACGTTAGTGTACCACAAACATTTCAAACGTGTGCCATTAAATTTGGATGAATGTCTAAAACAACTCGTCTCTGAAAATCAAGATTCCAAACTATTTAGAACATCAAAATGCAAAAAAAAAATGTTGAAAAAATAGCGAACTCAGCCATAAAATGGATGTCGCTTTATCGTTTATACGCTTAAATATTAGCGAGATAACTTAAAAAAAAACACAAAAAAATTTAAGTAGGCTAACTCAGTAAAATAGTAAATAATTATTAGTTTGAATTTAAATTTATTTTATTGCTACTTAAATTTTTTTTTAACACACTAATCCACTTTGGTGGCCACATGGTTTAAGATCACGTGGTACACTAGGCCGTATTTCACAGGGAGATCAGGGTTCAAATCCTAGTTGGGTGTTTTGAGAGTGTTTTTTATAAAATTGTTTTCCACTATCTTTCAACGCAAATTCTGATACACTTCCTCTATATTCAACCTTACTCATACCTAACTCATAGGCGTGATTAGTATAAACTAAACAGGTTGTAAGACACGGTGCTAAACAAAAATTAATAAAATAAAATACTAATGAAATAAATTCTTTAAAAAAATAAGAAAGAACTCCAAATACTTGAGAATATTTGGGCTGAGATAAGAATTATTTAGCAAAATGTTGGCATAGAGATCTACATTTCATGAATTGTATGTCCTTGGAAAGTTTTTTATTTTCATACATCACGAATACTTGGAGGAACCATGGGTACAAATCCTCCTGTTATGGAAATAATTTAAAAATAAATATAAACCACACAGACAATACTTCTAGTGAAATCCAAAATATTGCACCTCTCGGAGACAAGCCTAACCCCTAGTAGATAATAAACCGAAACACATTATTATTATTAATATTTAGAATTGACAGAACAATTCATGTTTATATCTCCAGCTCGTCCTTTGGATTGAGTCACACAGTGGACTGCTCTACTTTGTTGTCCCTTAGTTCGGTGTGCGGGACTTTTAAGATGAGGTTCGAGGGGACAGTAAGAAACAGGTCCCACAGTGAAATATGGAACATAAGTGGATTGAACAAGAAGAGGAATAACAAAAAAACAGAGAGAAATTACCGTAGATAAACAGTGCGATGTGGAAGCAAGAGAACCAGAGAGAGGGGGAAAAAAAAACTAATGAAATAAAAACAATAGAGAGGAAGTTAGAAAAGATAAATAGGTTCATAAAAATAATATGGAAACAGAGAAATAAAAAAGATAGCTTAGAAATAAGAGCAGAAGAATAAAAAGGAAAGAACGAAATAAGGATAAATCAAGAGCTCTCCGTTATAGTCAGGGATCAATACGGTTCAGATAAGGATTTATTTAATTTCTAGATTTATTGTACTTTACTCACCCCTGATTTTTTCCAAATGGAACTATTTTTTACCCACATCGATGGGCAAACGGTCTCAACGTCAAGATCAATTAGTCTCGTTCTGCGTTTAGTTGTGATTTTGGAGTTCAAATCTCGGCCGGTTACATCGATGGTATTTTTTCCTAAATATTCTTCCACCACCCACCTCGGTGGTCGAATGATCTAAGGCGTCATTCATTCTCTCACTAGACTTCACTGTCGATGACGATGGAAATTGGGGTTTGAATCCCAGTCGGGCGTACTAGTGGTGTTTTTTTTCTCTTAATGTTATCCCGTTCCTTATAAAAGCAAATGTTGTAGCCACCTCCTCAATTCCACAACGAATTAAGGCCGGTGTACAACAACAAAAACGATACCATTAGCAGAAAATTCAAAAGATATAAAAAAAAACAAATATTTCAGAGGAGCCGATAGGACTAACATCAAACAAATGGACCGTACACTGATCCGTTTGAGTTTTGTTTCCGCGAACCCGCTCTACAAATATTTATTATTAGAAACAATTCAAATATTTGCCATTATATAAAAAAAAACTTCCCATGATTAGATGAAACTAGGGTACCAAAGTGACATAAAGAATAGGTAACAGTATAAGGTATTTTATTTATATATAAAAGTTAGATATTTTAAATATGATACAGAAGGATATATATATATATATATGTGTGAACGTTATATAATAAACTCATAATAATATGAATCATCCATGATCGTCTCAATCATCAATAGTTCAAGTCGTAAAAAAGACAAATGTAAACATTCAAAGCATTAACAACTTCAGTAAAAGACTAAATCTAACAAGTGAGCTGAAAGCTCTAAGTCAACAAAGTTTACGTTGCGAAATGACAACGCTCTGCATCAATCTAGCAGTGATTCTACTATCTAGTTCAAGTCGTAAAATGACAAATGTAAACATTTAAGGCATCTAACAAGTGAGCTGATGGCTCTAAGTCAATAATGTTTACGTTGCGAAATGACAACGCTTTACATCGGTCTAGCAGTAACTCTATTATTTCTTACTCACAATTATCAAAAACAAACACGTAGAGTAAAGAACCAAATCAATATTTTAAGATACAAAATACCTTTTTCTCAGTTGTACAGACTATAATCTTGTCTTTAAATAAAAGGTTAGCTTTCCAACAATATTTATAGATATTGACAAAAACCCAAAAGGGGATTTTTAGCCTACATTCTACAAAGGAACATTAATTCCCGCAAAATTATTCTAAGTAGATTTAATTTTTCTTAAGCCAAACAGGCTGTAAATTTAACCATAAAAAATTTGACATTTCCATGATATTACCAAATGTTACTAGACACAACCCGGAAGGGGCCTCCGTGTCTACAAGACAACAACAATAATGCTATGTTTCTATTTGAAAGATTGGACTTGTTCATTAAATTTCAAATGTTAGCCAAAAGGGAATTTTGATACACAATTGCCGAAAAAGAATTTTATACCTTTAGTATTCATCCTGAACACCAACGTGTTCCTGGAGGAAGTCCAGACAAGAGTAATTATTCATCTATTCTACACCAGTATTTATGCCAATATTTTAGCTCAGAGAGGGGGGAGAGGGGAAACGCCAAAACAAAGGAGAAACACAACACATGACATAAGAGGGACGGAACATCTAGACGCGAAAGGACGGTTCGAGAAGCGTGGTGGAGCATGGAGAATGATCCAGACTAAAAGTTTCTATCGCTCACTGACGTCTCGGGCATCATACGTCACACTATTTTTCCCATGACACCTTGCGCCGACTTGAACTCCGTGCTTCATTCAGTCAGTCTTAGCACAAAGTTTATAGTGGAGTGTAGTTCGGGAGGCCGGCTCGGGAGACGTGATAACAACAACATAGGGCGATGGGGCATGGTAAGTCCACTTTAGTATTACTTCACCAGTGCTTCGTTGATGTTTTAATCTTTTCTTGTAGTGGTTATTTCAATAAACGCTACAATGTGAGTACACTTAATCTAGAATCAATCTTTAAAATCCCTAAAATATTACCGCAAATAGTACATATGTGCACAGTTCGTATGGGTAGTAGGCCTAAGATGCGGTGCTAACATAAAAGTTTCCCACTCAACCTCCACCCAAATGCAGGCACATTTTATCTCAAGGCTGTGCTTACTACTTTTTGATTTAATTTTAACGTTGACATTTTATTTTACGTTTTGTTGGAATATTTTTATGTTTTATGAAACTTACAATTCATAGTTTTAAAAAAATTGTTGAAGAAATTATCACGATATTTTCATGAATCAGCCACTTAAGCGTGTTTATTACGTCTTACTACCAAAGTATTATAACCTCATTAAATATGTGAAACCTTTTTATGTAAAGACGTAAATATTGTCGAGAATCCTTAATCATATAATTTGTATAACTATTAACTGTGGATTTCAAAAAGTATGACACAGAAAATAAAATTTCTAAAATAATTCAAAAGTGGTATGTGCAACCATAAATAAATTCTACTCTATCTCATAACATAATTAACGTATCAAATTTATTTATCATTTATATCATAAAAATCCATCATAATATTGATGTAAAAATGTCCACGATTACAATATTTTATCTTTAAGAGATAGATCACTAAAATATAAGTTATTTGAAAGAACTGCATTCTATCTCTGCAATTGTGCTCGCAAGTCCTGGGTGTCTGCCCTATAACTTTCTGAAATTTAACGAGTTGGGTGCTTGGAAATATTTTTCTTTTACTTGTATTACATCAGTTAGAGAGTTAGAGAGAAAATAATAAATCCAGATACGATATGTTTGTGTATATACATCCCACTTGGGTTGAGCAGATCTTTTCCCTGTCTTAGCGTTGAGAGGAAAAATCATATCATTTCCATTGCTGCTGAATGGAAGAGCTTGAAGTTAACTGGAACACTTCACGCTACAGACTTTCAACTCCAATTATATGTGTGAGCCAGTTATCCTTAAACCTTTAGGAAAACCCCTAAGTATAGTATTTATAGTTTATGACGCCAGATTTATACCTATGTATCGTTGACTTGGTGCTTAAAGGACCCATGCCAATTTTTTGCGAGGTTTATTTTTGCTCATTATACATGAGATATTTTATATTTAGATGTTCTAAAAAGGCCATTGGCTAAACCTTCGTACTATTAGAAATATTTATACCCATGCCATTTTAAATTTAGCTTGTTCGCTAAGGAATATAACGACCAAAAAGGGCATTGGAAATTTCGAAGGTAATTATATTTGTCCTATGTTTAGAAAGGCCAATGCAAAATTGAACTCTATGTTAAACTCAATATTTAGGGGAATTATAAGAAAGTGAGTGAAAAAATCCTGATATTTTTGTCAAGTTCTCCAAATAACCAACTATTTTTTTACTTTAGCCCCTTATTCATTAAATTTGTAGCTTGTAGATTAACGTTTTCTTATTGAAGCATGGAAAATGATAGACTTACAGTAACAGGACGTATTAGTTTTTTCCTTTGCTTTGAGTCTAATTACAGCCCAATTTTCATAGGAAGGACCTTATCTCACAGCTATGAAAGTTACTATACCAAATTTCACATATTATTCCGTCAAGTCATCTAATATGGAGCTGTCACTTTTGATGGATATTATCAATATTGTAACTTTGTTACAACAAGTAAACAATAAGAGATTATTTCACTCTCCACCCTGGCCCCAGTTGACTCATATCAGCAAGACCACGACTCTACAATACATCGCGGCAATGTATAATACTTGACTGAATCGAGGCCCATGGTTCATTCCCCATCGTGAGTACTGAGCCACGCCCAAAGAAAAAAGAAGAACGATATGCACGAGCGCGTTGCACTCTATCGGGTGTGTTTGGCAACCTCACTAACTGTTCTTTCCACACACGCCTGAAGAGGCGTGGTGTGTCCCAGTATGTTCTAGACGCATGCTACCCCTTACCTTCCTCTCCCTCTTATTGTTCCCACGCCTTGAGAACACGTGGTATATTCATAGGACATATAATGGTAGGGTTCTGTGATGTAGTCACATGTTACATACTGGCTTCAAGGTGAGCGACGTTGTCATAAACTGACTAACGTAAGTGTACTATAAATTCCCTTTGGACTTAAACTATGTTCAACTTATTCAAAATTATCGTTTCCGGACTTATAAAATTTAATCTTATTGATTATTAACATGGGATTCATATCTTATGGACTTAGTATATTTGGGCTCTTAAAGCCATGGAAATATTTAAAATCTTTGCATGGTTAGTTCAAGCCGTATGTTCTAGCTTTGCATTATGATCTCTTTGGGGGCCATTTGTTCCCTTTGTTTTACTTGAAACATCTGCTTATCCACCTAGCGGATGTTTTTTTACCCTTTGGGTACCGGCCATTTGAGATGGTTATTAACTGATAGCGTCGTTCGCCGGCCCTACTTATTTTAATATTTTGTAGGATTAATGTAATCTTGTTATTTATTGAAAGATTATTTAATATTGTTGGTAATGTTTAAAGTTTATTGTTTGTTAGCTAAAGATGGGGCCACAAGTCGGCGAGTTTGCACTGTAGACTTCGCTTTAATAATTAAATGTTTGAACAAGCCGCTTGGCGGCGTCGTTATCGAAATTAAAGTTTGATGTTTGGTGGATGATTTCAAATATAGTCTTGCTCAGTTGGGAGGACGATAATTTAATGGAGCCATATTGTTATTATTTCAAATAATTGAGAGTTGCCGATAAGGGCAATGTGATAATAATTTTGTATTTATTAGATTATATCCCTGATTAGTTATTAATGCCTAGAATCTTTAATTTACTTGTTAATTACAACTATGATAGGGTTAAGGATATCAAACAGAGATTGTTATGAAGGTCAATTTAAAATATATTATATCATGTGTTTTTTTAGCCGCCCTTTATGGGCAAGAGTAGGAGTCTTGCATTTATCAAATGTTGATTATCTGTAGTTATGACTAGTGCAAGACAGTCCTGCCAAGTTGTCACGTTGGAACTTACCTTTCATTACTTCTCTCATATTGTATAATGCCTTTTTTACTTTAACTACCTTATATGGTTCATACAACCTGTGTGTGACTATTAAAGCATGTTCATTCCAAACTGATTTTAGCGCTTAACGCTTTGAGCTGTTTCACGCGTATCATCGAGTTTTATATGTTTGTTACTTGAATAAAAAAACTCTCTTATTACCATCCATGGCTGTTATTTCTGAGTGATGATAGGGGGGATTACAATATCTATTAAATACAACTAATAATAAAGTAAAATATTATCAAATTTGGACAGGCCTTTTCTATTAAAATTTAACTGTACTGGTCTCTGATATCCACCTATTTACTAATGAGGTAAGGATGAAGAAGTTTGAATTTATAGGAAACGTATCCATATTTTTATAGAAGTAGAGTTGTAAGCCATTTAAGGGCATATAAGCACCCTTAATATATTCTGCCTGGATTCGAAATATCGACCACCCTAGTCACTGGAAAACCAGACAAGATTATACTGACGCCTTTTTTACATCGGTTCATGTACGTATTTATAATTAATGAATAATATTTAAATGCTATATATGAACAATCTTTTTTTAAAACTAGATTTGTACCTGGCTCTCGTATTTAAAAAATAAAAATAGACAGTAATGGAATTTCCTGGAGGTAATGAAATATTCAACACCAGCATAAACGAACAAATGTAAAAAATGGGGTCTGAAGGATATAAAGAGCTCTTTTTAAAATTTAAATAAACTGAAAATAGAACACACGAGTCGAACTAGATGGAGGCAGGTTTTGTGTGATCGGTAAAGGACCTATCGCAGCTTTTCTATTAAGCTAACATTTATTATTACTACTATGATTATCTTGTTTTGTAAAAATAACTGGCTGAATATCCTTCGTACGTAGATATAATATAGAGCTGGAATCAAATATATAGAATCAGTAGATTTTTTTTGGCATAACATCTTGAATATATAATTTTAGAATACTAAAATGAATCAATTGTTGAATAAATTGAAGATTTAATTTTAATATTAAAAAAAGTTGTTTATAAAGGTTTCTTAGCACAAATTTGAGAGTATTTTCCCTATTATTTCTGATTATTTCAGGTTAAGTAACGTATAAAAAATAATTTAATTTAAATCTCTTATTAAATCAAATTCCTCGAACCAGGCTGACTGAATGAGCTAAGCTCTAAAACGTCCCTCTCACAATAGACTGAACTGGTGATGGTGGGGGGATCTGTGTTCAAATCCCATTTGGGTGTACTAAGGTTGTTTTTTTCATAATAAGTTTTCCACTCTACCTCTACACAAATGTGGGTAGAATTTCTCTAAAACTAAGCCTTTCTCACCCTTAACACATAAATATAATTAGTACATAGTAGTAATTAGTAAATATATGTATTTCCCAAAAGAGTAATAATATAGAGTGACCAAAAATAATGAAATAAGCTAACAGATTTTTTAAAATAGTTTATTAAAATACTTACTAACAATCAACAAGTACCATAAAATAAAACATTCAACAAGATTACTAATATAATTAAAATAAATCATAAATTACAGCGTGATAAAATGAATTACATAATTAGTGACAGTTAAACTCTATTATTTACTATAATGAAACAGAAAAATATATAATTTAGGTAACCATCAAATTAAAGTATTTAATCCTTAAGGTTATTTCTTAAATATCAAAAAATTAAATCACCATCCAACTTACAAACTTTTTTTATCACCGTGTCTTGCTACCTTTTCAGGTTATACCATATTATAATTATTCTAATGGGGTTGAGATGAGGAAGGAAGCACTTTGAGGTAATATACTCGTATTTGCGTGGAAGTAGATTGGTAAAACCATGTAGGAAATGCCAGCCTCAGTAGACCCGACTGGTATTCGAACCCAAATCTCCCTGTCATCAGCAGAACATATAAACTAAAAGAACATAATTATGACAATAGCTATCATTGAAGGAATAAAATCAGTGTCATCGTCTCTAGTCTGCCTCCCTGACCACACGGTCATACTGAGTGGGGGGGGGGGCGGAGATCGGGGGAATAAAGTTCACTTACTACACAGCACCGGGTGACCTAACGGTCTAGGAGGGGTAAGGTGTCGGGCCTCTGTTCTGGGGGTCCGGGGTTCAATCCTCGGTCCCGGCACAGATTAATCTGATTGCCAAACCCTTCCTTCACCTCTGACAAGATGTGTATTAATAACAACTTGTGAATGTGTGGAATGCCAGGCCTACCACCGTGGTTCGGATCCCACGTTAAACGGTATGTCCTCCATTTCATCTCACAATCACTCCACCATTACACAATAGTGTAAGTGCGTATAGCTCGAACGGGTAGTAAGACGCGGTGCTAATAATAATAATAGTAATAATAATACTACACAGCAGTGTATAACTTAATATTATCAGTTCTAAGTGACCTACCACTCATTCGGGTTATTTGCCCTATCAATTACACTAGTGGAGTAGGATAAATATAGATAGTCCTCAGTGATCTTAGGGTAAGGTGCTTTCCGGAGTCCAACGGATTTTTCTTGAGCGACAAACATGAACAGCAAGACTTCCTTCGGAGGTGAAATAGATCCATCAGACCCATGTCGATTGTGGTGTGTAAGCTATCCCTGTAAGGTATGTGAAAGTGTCTTTCCGGCCAAATCTGTAGGATCGGAGGCTGGCGTCAGGGAGGAGCAGCATCCGGCTGTCAAACAGGTCTGCCTAAACCTGTATGGCATGTTTTTGTGACTCGCCATATAATAATGAGTGGGATGAGATGCAGGAAAAGAAGTATAAGGACAAAGAAAGGTTCAGCTGTGAAGGAAATGTGAAGCATGACATATATTTCTTGTTAACTTTGGCAGGAGTCAGACGTTTTAATGAAGGATGGACTGAAGCGTCACTTGGTTTCACTTTATAAAATAGAAGCACAATAAATATTGTATTTTTTAGTATTTACGATCCTTGAAAACTAGCAGTAAAGAACAAGACAAATTTTAAAAGATCTCCCTGAACCGAGTCATCGTTTTTTAAATGATAATGAAAAAGACATTGACCGATTTCTTTCTAAGAAGTGATATCATCCAAAGGGACGTGGTGTGGCTTGCAAGAAGCCTTCGGGAAAACACTCGAGATAACACCAGCAAACAGAGTGGATGTGTGTTACACACTCGTGATAACACCAGCAAACAGTGGACGTGTGTTACACACTCGTGATAACACCAGCAAACAGTGGACGTGTGTTACACACTCGAGATAACACCAGCAAACAGAGTGGACGTGTGTTAAACACTCGAGATAACACCAGCAAACAGAGTGGATGTGTGTTAAACACTCGCTATAAAACCAGCAAACAATGGACGTGTGTTTAACACTCGTGATAACACCAGCAAACAGTGGACGTGTGTTAAACACTCGCTATAACACCAGCAAACAGAGTGGACGTGTGTTAAACACTCGAGATAACACCAGCAAACAGAGTGGACGTGTGTTAAACACTCGAGATAACACCAGCAAACAGTGGACGTGTGTTAAACACTCGAGATAACACCAGCAAACAGAGTGGACGTGTGTTAAACACTCGTGCAGTCAAAGAGTTAGAGATGAACTTGTCATTCCAACTCAACTTACATTATTTATATACATTATTTCATAACCAAAACCAAAGTGTGGAATATATTAATCATAATATTCGATTTGTGGTATTTAATTTATGTTTTCTTTCATTCAAATCAATCCTAGTAAAAACTTTGGTAAGGAACGTGAAAGTACCTGTTGCCCGAGCACAATATATTTAAATATTTAGATCTCGAGATGAGATATAAACTGACGCACGTGAATCCAGGGTGATCAGGTCGTATACCATCCCGGTCAGGATCCAAACAAAGGACTCCGGAATGGATACGACCGCGTGCTGTTAGAAATGTACCCAACTTAGCGTAAAGGGAGGGTGGGAAACTATTTAAGGAGAACCACCCTAAGTACACACAGTCAAGATTCGAACACTGGACCATTTTTCTCACTGTCAAAACAATATTATACGATATTGACGTTTATTCCACGTGCTAGCCGACGTGGATATTTCTAATAACGGGGTAGGGATGATATAAGTTTAATATTAGAGGAAATGTGCCCAAAGTTTGCGGGGATAGAAAGTGTGAAACCATTTATGAAGAAACTACCACACTGCACCCAGACGTGATTCGAACCCTAACCTATCTATAATTTGCAAACCAGACTGTGAGAGACTGACGCCTTTGAGCTCGTGTCTCACCTACGTCGAGGTTATTATTAAAGCTTTTATTTCTTTTGAAAAATTTTCATTTCTCTTCGTAAGCCTCTGATATAACAGACCCTATTCTCACTTATAAACATGACAGCATATTCTCCACCAAGGGCTTCATACCCTACTTGTGATTCACGGTACATAGTACCTCCACTACCCCCTTCCATTGAAAACCCGGGGCTATTGTGCAATGTTGGCCCCATTCGACTCCCTCCTCCCCACGGTCAAAAGACCTCCTCTGACGTATTGCCTATCCTACACCCTCCCAATCTCTTTATTCATTTGACAAGCACTCAGCTGTGGCCAATGGGACATGGTCAAAGACCCTCACGCTGTGGGGAGGGGGAGTCCTTTCAATATGACTAACCTTGGGGGAAGAAAAGGGCAAATTGCCTTCATACACGAATAATAGAAGTCTTGGTAAGACTTGATGGAGGTTTCCATTACGTACCTTTGTAGAAATATACGTTACCTATTTATTCTTTTAAGAATTAAAAATGTTGCCAACCTCCTTCGATGATGGTCGAAAGTTCTAAAGTAGTGGCATTCAACCTTTCTGGTTCACGTACCCCCAGATATCTTGAACTTTTTACTTCCAACGTTGTAGATGAAAAATGAAAGCTGTATTCTTTAATATATTATATCTAAAATAAGTAATATCCAAAATAATGTACTAAATAATATGTTTTAAATGATATATATGTATGTGTATATGTATCCGACAGTCGTCAGCGTGTCTGCCTACTGAGCTAAGGGTCCTGGGTGCAATTCCCGGCATTGCTGAAAAATGTATCCACTAGTGAAATATGGGTTTACCCTTCCACATTGATAAATTAACGGCTGGGGACAAGATGTTGTGCCTGTCCTAGTCTAGTCCTAGCCTTAAGAGCCCATGTTAATTTGCCGGGGAAACTTAAACTGTCCGTTATAAAGAAGAATCTGCTATTCAGAGGTGTCCGTTAAGGGAGATTCCACTGTGCCCGTATCTGTTCCTGGACCACGTCCTTTACAAGACCCTCCTCCACCCTTATTTCTGTCTTATCACGAGATAAGCGAAGACGAGCACCAAAGTGAATTTTATTGCCAGAGTTATTAACTATTATAGTTTTTAACATTTCCCTCGTTTATTTCATGGGTGGTCCTCCAATTGTATTGGGTCGTTTTAGTGAAGTTACAAATGCACCCTCATCGAATACTACCTGTACCTATTAAAAATAGTTATGTGTAATAACCTGAACAGGTAGTAATAACGGTGTTGAAATTAAAAAAAAAGTAGTTGGTTTCAATCTGTTGCTCTCTCCCATCGAAGCCACGACACCGATTGCACTAAAATTTCGAATGGACATAGCGTGAGCATCCGGTTAGCATAAAAGCTCATTAAATTTTAAGTCCACCAATTTGTTTTAAGAGGGCAGATACAAAACACGAGTTTTTGGCCCTTTTTCTTCAGCTATTACTATTTCACGCAAAAACCACCACAATGATTATGATAAGAAAATTCATAAACATAACTCTTGAAGCCCAGTTAAAATAGTGAGCTAATTAAAATTGACTTCCGCCATTTTATTACAATATGGCGGATACAAAACAATGCTCCTTGGGTTTTTCCTCAGCTTCTGCTTATTGGGTTTTCATCGGATGAAAATAACAACAAAGATACATGATATAAAGAGTGCCGATAACTGAGAGAAGGCAAATTACCAATTAGAGTGCAGGAAATTATTAAAATAAGAGATGGGAGGAACAGATAAAAGTAAGTGTGTGAGTGAGAGGAGAAGAACGGTGGAAAGACCATGGAAAATGGAGGAATTGTTTTACTAGACAGACCGGGCTACAGATTTAACACCGTTCATGATGATGATGATGATGATGATTTTGATTATGAAAGTATTTATATTTGAGTATGATTACTTATAGAACTGAACGTGATATTCAACACTTTCTAAACATGTTTGTTAAAATAAAGGTGTATTTAACATTCAAAAAATGTTTTGTAGCAAATAAATAAAACACAAATTTTGTATTTAATTCCTAGTCGGGACGTCACCAGCAATAACTCGGATGGGAAATGGAAGTGAACACAAAGAATCTCACATACGTATTATTCACGTTGCTTTCCTTTGATACGTACGGCAAGGCCATGAAGCACTGTTTGGGAACGAGCGCCAAGGTAGAATTGAATTACAACTTGTTGGTTGAATGAAGTACTTCTCAACCCACATATAGTACGAAACTATTATTATCACTTTAAAGAATCCTTGGGTGTGATACAGTCAAATTGAATCCCACAAAAAATCCCACAACATTGAAATGGGAAAAGTATTCAACTCTTTGAATATATATTCTTAACTATAACTCCTCCGCTTCGCTAATAGAGCCTCACTTTGCAATAAGCTAAACTGCCAATCATGGGGGGGGGGGATCGGGGTTCGAATCTAGATCTGGTGTACTGGGGGTAGTTTTTCTTAAATGGTCTTCCATCCTCTCTCTCCACGCAAATGTAACCTTCCTCATCCTTAGCAAATTAACGTAATTAGTACATAAGCGTCTATTAGGAATGGGCGGTAAGACGCGGTGTTAAAAAAAACTAGCTATAGCTTTTAAAACCATGGTTATAAGTGAAACTTGTGTTATTTTTCCCACCGCCTCTTACTGAACATAGGGATATATTTATTTTTATTTCGATGTTCAAATATGGACGAGTAAGTTATTATTTAGAGGAAGAATTGGGAAGCACTGGAAAACCACCCTCAATACATCCGGTTGGGATTCGAACCCAGATCTTCTAGTCACTAGCAATCTAGTATATTATAAGATTGACGCGTTAGACCATTCGGCTACCGATGTGTTATTATTATTATTATCATCACCATGGCTTACTACCCGTTCGGGTTGTACGCACTTACGCTAATGTGTAATGGTAGGGTGATTGTGAGATGAAATGGAGGACCTACAAGTTTAACGTGGGATCCGAACCACGGTGGAGGGCTGAAATTCCACACATTCACAAGTTGTGATTAATACACGTCTTGTCAGAGGTGAAGGAAGGGTTTTGCAATCAAATAAATCTGTGCAGGGACCGAGGATCGAGCCCCGGACCCTCAGAACACAAGTCCGACACCTTACCCCCTAGACCTCCAGGTCACCAAAGCCACTGATGTGGTGCATTACAATGACGTTTCCCGCTTTTATATTAAAAAATACACTTACTAAAAACTCGTAAGATTTGTGAAACGAGGTAATAGGTCTATGCATTGTTGTAGAAACACTACACAAAAGATCATAAATGAAATAATATACACTGTTACTTACTATATTGCGTTAGGAACTAGGAACACTGTTAGAGAAAAATTTAGAAAAGAGAAATATCTTTGTTCACCAAAGAGCATAAGAATCAAATTCATTTTCAAAGAACTGAGTTAAAAAGTATATCTATATATATTCTTATAGCCCATATGTCATTGAATTTTTTAAAATACATTTCAAATATATTTTTTTATCTTGAATAGTACTACAACTTTACAATAATAAGTTATTTCGTATATCAAATAGTTGCAGAGAAATGATAAAAATCGGAAAATTTTCCATACATTAAGTATCCTAAAAGTCATTTTAATGAAAAAATTAGTATCGTCATCTTGTTTATTATGATAAACAATTTCCAGATATAAAATTTAATCAAAACCGTTTGAGCGAACTTTGATAAAATCGAGTTTTGTCTATTTTTGCCCGTTAGTAAACTACTCTTAATTTTAGGGTTGGATATATAGTTACAAAAAACTCTAGAGCGGACTTTATGAAAATTTCAGATACCAAGTTTTAGCCCAATCGATAAAACAGTTTCGGCTCTAGCCCGACGTACAGACGTACAGACAGACAGACAGACAGACAGACAGACGGCATTGCTTAAATAACATTTTTGTTTCAGAGGGTTATGAAACGTCGACATTTATAAAAATCTCGAGTTCAATTTTTTTTACGATCACAATATTTTTCCTACCAGGTGTCGAGAAAAAGTAAAAAATATGGTAACATATTTAATCTAACAATAGTGAACTGGCTTAAATATTTAAATTGTATTTATATATTCATACCTATTGCAATAAAATGGAGTTTCTAAACACACATTTATCCAACACAAGATTAAAAATATTCTGATATTACCTCTACGACTGCTTCTATGGAAAAACATTTGAACTAAATACATTTTATTTTTTCCAATTTATAAATTAATCGCCAATTTTCTTCAATTCTCATGAACCAGCAACGGCCAATTGTTAGTTCTAGCGTCCCTGCTTCTAGATTTTTTATTTGAATGAAATTAAATTGTTTGCGACTTATTTTCAAATTATTGGTTAATTTTACATCGTGGTGGGGTTTTTTTTAAATATTTTTTTATATAAATACTTTTAAACTTTAAAGATGTATTTTCAAATATATTTTCCACACGGCTTCGTTCGCGTTAAACAATACATCACACATTTGACAACTTCAAGTCTGACAGCTTAGCTCATTCAGTAGCGTATTTGTCTACTGAGATTAAGGTCCAGGGTTCAATTCCTGGCATAGCCAAAAAGTTTATCATTGGTGAAAGGTGGCTTTACCCTTTCGCGGTGATTAATTAACGGGTGGAGACTGGATGTTGTGTCTGTCCTAGATTTAAGTTAGTTTATAAGTGGTCTGATTTAATCATACGGTTGAAAAAAGTGCACGTTAAATACCAAAAATAAATAAATGTTAAATAAGTTACTGCATTTTAATTGTATATAATTTTAATTTTTTCTTTTTTTAAATTCAAGTTAGTTGATCAAATACCCAGTGACGAGTATTTACAAATCATACAGACGCTTCTTTCTTATCTTTCGACAACATATCGATTGAAAGATTGTTCACCCACCCAATTAGGAGGATCGATACAATTTGGACACAAATATTAACTTGTCGTGTGAGTACAATTCAGCTAAAAACTTGCATACATTTCTAAAATACTGTAGAAGATATTTTCTTCAGATAATTATCATGACATCGTAAGGGCCTACTTTTAAATATAATCAAGGCAATGTCAAAACCATTTGATTGCTTATATTATTATTTAAACTTAAATGTACTAATAGTATAATTTAAGTGCGTAGCCTAATTCACTACTAACATATACAATTTATCATCCCTTTAATTAATATTTACCTAGCTACATTTAATAACGCTGGTTTATTGACGTTGTCCATTCACAATGATCTAAAAATAAATAGTACGAAACACTGCTTATATTTTTTTCGCTATTTTAACTGAAAGTGTAGACATTTACTCAAAATTCGTAAGATGTGAGGGATAATATACAATAGAGGGTCAATAATTCGGTCTAATTGGGGATCGACCCAGTCTGGATTTTTGAAAATACAGTACCTTTACCAAAAATTAAATAATAAGCATAAACGGGCGTCTTACTAAAACTCACTGTTGGGGTAGAAATATTTTAACTTTATTTAAACAAAGCACTTACACACTTTTTTGCTGTTGCTAAATTTCACAAATTCTGAAAAAATATAATAGGGCAAAAATATAAGAACGGAAAAGTCTCATTTTTTTAAAAAACAAGATTTGAGGTGCGTTTTTGGCGGCCATATCTTCATTATTGATATCACTGTGGCTATTTTTATAAATAATGTTTTTTTCTTGCAGATCCGAATTATCGATATCCGATTATTTAAGGCGCCTTCTAGGTAATTTTCTCGTAAAAGATAGATGCTCCATTTTGTTTATAATGCTAAACAGTGTTTAGATCGTTAGATCCGATTTCAAGTAGAGCGATTTTTATCTTCCCATACACAAGTAAATTACCTTCAATTTTAGGTTTTTTTTTATAGATAACTTTACCTGTAATATATTCTACCTCACTCTGTCCCCATTTGACCAGGGTAAGCAGAGCTTGTTAAAACTGTACCTGTAATATAATTCTACCTCACTCTGTCCCTATTTGACCAGGGTAAGCAGAGCTTGTTAAAACGGTATCTTTGATATATTTTTAGCTACTTGGTCTCCATTTGATTAATCAGTCATAGGTTCTCATACCTCACACGGGTAAGTATGTTCGTTGATACCTGGCCATTTAGTGCAGTGCTAAGTGATGAGAAAATCTAACAGGCAGAGATTATATAACTCTACTTACACTGGCAACACTTCACGACACTTTACTGAGATTGTATCCAATTCCAATAATGACTTATTGAAATGATTTAACAAAAATAACATCCCTTATTTCTAAAATAAATAATTTCATTTCATAAAAAAAAAAAAAAAAA
>CABFWB010001457.1:69478-98803 GCA_902151455.1 Timema bartmani
GGCGTCGGCCGCCAAAGATCGGACGACCCTTGGGATAGCTTATTGTTGTTGGCAAGGAGCCAGATTACTTGAGCCAAGCCTACAATCCAACGCGAGAGAATTGAAGAAAACGGAAAGAAGGGAACCATTTTTTTTTTTAAAGAGGCCAAAGAAATCACATTCATAGAATGAAAATTGAAAGAGAATTACATAATGAGTATTCATAAAAAGAAAAAATATATATATAATAAAGATTATTAATAAGAACCATTGAGTTTGTTTATAAAGGAAAGGAAAGTTCCTTGCCAATATTCATTCCGCCCTAGTTTTATCGGTCGAAATATAGTTTCTTCGGTGTCCGTTGAGCCGCGCTAGTAGCTAAGTTACTTACGCATTTCTGCCGGGGTTGATTCAATTAGTTTGAATTGGGTTGAAATGTTCGGTAGGATGCGCGCATGCGCAATAACAAAATAAGAAACGTGTATTGAGGATTCATCAATTATTTATTTTTTTCCCAAAACTGCGTTTTATTACCCTTTCAGGTTATACAATTACATACTACTCATGCTAGTGGTTTTGGGTATTAGGAAGGTTATATTTAGAGGCTGTTGCGTGGAGAGAGAGAGTCTACTGTGAGACTAGTGCCTTAGACCATGCGGCCACCGAACAAGGTTGGTGATACATCTATTGTTTGGTTGTGAATCCAACAGGCCAGCCCATTGTAAAGATAATAGGTAGATAGTGTCACTTGGAGGAATTTGATTATGTCATTACTTACGTCACCAAGTACACAGAATTTATATTATTTTATAACTATACACACATACATTTTTAAAAAAAATAAGTAGCTTGATGACGTTAGTTGATCATTGGTCTGGATTTTAAAGGTTTATTTATTATTTAAACCTCCAACATATCACATTAGTTTACCTTCCATACAACCCGCCTAGGTGGCGTAGTTAGCTAACGCGCTAGTTTCGTGTTGAGCTAAACTGCCGAGGACGGGGAGATCGAGTTTCGAATCTCGGTCGGGTGAACCGGGGGTGGTTTTTCCTAAATGGTTTTCCACTCTCCCTCCACGCAAATGCGGGTTCACTTCCTCTAAATTCAACCTTCCCAATTCCTAATCCATTATTGTAATTAGTACTTAAGCGTATAAACCTAACGGGTAGTAAGACGCAGTGCTAAATAATAATAATAATAATAATAATAATAATAATAATAATAACTTCTATATAGGTTGGCGTAAGCAACGCGATGGATGTACTGAATGACGTCACACGCTCAACCAACCGGATGTATTTCTACATCCGGCGCTACCTACTATTCTCTATAAATACGGCCAGCTTACAGCTGTGGCCGAGAGGTCTAAGGCGTTAGATTCGCGCAGCATGCACCTGGTCTCCGTTGATGGTGAAATCGGGGTTCGAATGTAGACCGCGTGCTCTAAGGAAAGTTCCCGATGGGATTTATCTATAACTTTGATAAGCTAGTGCTGTTGCAATTCCTCCAAACTGACCTATCAACCCCCTCCACCTACCCTCCTCCACCCTACACAATTGTTTAATTCAGAGGTTATCAACAGCTTAAGCCAAGGGGTGAGAATGGAAAGGGTAGTGTAAGTTTTGTTTGCGCTAATTCGCGTGGAAAGAGATTGATAAAACAACCGGTTGGAAAAACCACCCCTTTGGAGCATCCAGCCAAGTTTAAAAACTAAACTTCCCCCTAAAACTTTTTGTCACAACCCATCTGGGTTGTACGCAAATTAACTATTAGGTTAATGTGTTAGAGATAATAAAGGTTGAATTTAGATTAAGTGTACCCGAATTTGCGTGCTCCACTAGGTGTATCATGTTAGTACACTAGGTGGTGGGGGATGAGGTTGAATTCCTCCACTCGGGGAGGAGGGAAAGGGACGGAGAAGAGTCTAGTTTCTCCACGACGTCTAAAGGAAGTGATTGTAAGCAGTCCAAGAGCATTAGCCCAATACAAATCTAACTGTCAATACTCCCATAATTTATACATAATTATAATTATGGTTCTTACCCTACCTAACTTATCTAAACTTTCATGCGTTGGTGGGTTTTGTTGTTATTTAATTTTGTAATTTTCTCTGCAAGTCTCAATCGGTTCCCGTGGACTTCGCTTCAACGAGGGGAGGGTGGAGGGTGGCTAGTACTCGAGCCACCTTTCACCCAATACAAGTGGTACGGATAGGTTTATATACTCAGGCTACTTATAATACCTTCCTTGAGGTGTTTTAGAGGAACTCGACCGTTGTTATCGGATTACTTATCTTCGTAAAGGTACTAGACCATTTCTATCGGACTACTTATTTCCGTGGAGGTACTAGACCATTTCTATCGGACTACTTTTTTCCGTGGAGGTACTAGACCATTTCTATCGGACTACTTATTTCCGTGGAGGTACTAGACCATTTCTATCGGACTACTTAATCTCCGTGGAGGTACTAGACCATTTCTATCGGACTACTTATATCCGTGGAGGTACTAGACCATTTCTATCGGACTACTTATCTCCGTGAAGGTACTAGACCATTTCTATCGGACTACTTATTTCCGTGGAGGTACTAGACCATTTCTATCGGACTACTTATATCCGTGGAGGTACTAGACCATTTCTATCGGACTACTTATTTCCGTGGAGGTACTAGACCATTTCTATCGGACTACTTATTTCCGTGGAGGTACTAGACCATTTCTATCGGACTACTTATCTCCGTGGAGGTACTAGACCATTTCTATCGGACTACTTATCTCCCTGGAGGTACTAGACCATTTATATCGGACTACCTATCTCCGTGGAGGTACTAGACCATTTATATCGGACTACTTATCTCCGTGGAGGTACTAGACCATTTCTATCGGACTACTTATTTCCGTGGAGGTACTAGACCACTTCTATCGGACTACCTATCTCCGTGGAGGAACTCAACACTCTCAAAGAGACTACCAGCCGTGTGCGAGGCTCCGAGATGTTCTCCCTCACCTTTACTTCGACCCCCGCAATAACCTTCCCATATCCAGAACATTTCGGAGGAAGAAAAAAATGTCTATAAACAATGAACAGATTTGAAATATCTCAACAAATATGACCTATTTCAAAATATATCTGATTTTATAATAGCTACTGGATAGTATTTTAACACTGACTAGTGAGGTAAATAAAATTTGCGAGGAGCATGTTAACTGTCGCGAGGAGAAATAAAATTAGGAATGAAATTATCCGGGAAATAGCGGCGGTACAGGTAGTACATGAGATAGGGGGAGGAATAAAGAATGAGTTGGTATGAGCATGAAATGAGGATGGAAAATAAGAGAAAATCAAAGGCAATGATGGAGACGTAGTGTGTAAGAAAAAAATTATTATTATTATTATTATCATCAGCACCGCGTCTTACTACCCGTTCGGGTTATACGCACTTATGCTAACGTGTATAGTGTGATTGTGAGATGAAGTGGAGGACTTACAGTTTAACGTGGGATCCGAACCACGGTGGAGGTCTGGCATTCCTCACATTCACAAGTTGTGATTAATACACGTCTTGAGGTTTGGCAATCAGATAAATCTGTGCCGGGACCGAGGATTGAACCCCGGACCCTCAACACAGAAGTCTGACACCTTACCCATAGACCACCAGGTCGCCCTGTAAGAAAAAATACTACAAGGGAGACCAGGAGAAGATAGGAGGAGCAGATAACAGAAAGTGTGCAAGTGAGTGGAGAAGAAATGTAAGAGACTGAAGGAGGAAGAATTGTGGACGGCGAGACTAAAGTGGAGTGTAGGCATTTTACTAAACTGACCCGGCCTTAGGCTACAAACAGTTGATTATGATGATGAGTAATTAAATGACATCTTTAACTTAAGAATATATATATTCAGATTTGTCAGCATAAAATAATATCTTTCTTTTATTTATTTTTTCCGCATACTTTTCTTTTTACATAGATGAGCTTAATGGATCATTTAAAAATTAAAAGTATTTTTAATAAAAACCTTATCTTCAACTTCGATCTCAACTTTGCTTCACATGTTTCAAACTCCACATCTACTTCACTTTGCCACTCAACATTTTGACCTTCGCCTACCTCTAGAAATAACTACCCCTCTTTGTTCAATCATTTACTGTCTCATTACTCGAATATTTATAGACAGACGCTTGTCAATCATCCGCGTTTTATTGTCACCGGTGAGCCAAATGAGCTTCCGTAATTGTTGGGCATTTGGTTGTTAAATACAATTTCAATGGCATACCTATTTCACGTTAAAGCAACGACGGACGGAAACATTATTTTCGACTAATACTGGAGGGAGGGAGATAATGGGAGGCAGCTGTAACATTTCATACCAAACGGTAGACCAATTAAAACCATAAATAAGTAATAACTTTGTGTATCGTTATGGGTGACCTGGTGGTCTAGGGGTAAGGTGTCAGACTTTAGTGCTGAGGGTCCGGGGTTCAATCCTCGGTCCCGGCACAGATTTATCTGATTGCCAAACCCTTCCTTCACCTCTGACAAGACTTGTATTGATCACAACTTGTGAATGTGAGGAATGCCAAACCTCCACCGTGGTTCGGATCCCACTTTAAAATTTAGGTCCTCCATTTCATCACACAATCATCCTACCACTACACATTATCGTAAGTGCGTATAACCCAAACGGGTAGTAAGACGCGGTTATAATAATAATAATAATAATGATGATGATGATAAGAGATATATCCACCAACGTCTGAATGTAGTGATCTACTCTCTGATTGATTCTCAAGGCTGGCCGACCAGGTAGCCTTGTATGGCCACGTGCTTATGTAATACTGGTGAGAGTTTTTGCGGCCGCGACCCTAAAGTCGTTCACAAAAGTGATCAGGTCGTGATGTTTTCATCTTGGTGGCAAGTATGGCTGCAGACTGAGATGACGGTAAACTATTTAAGCAATTATTACTGACAAAACCCGTCAAACGCTTCACTGCATGGAAGCCTGGCGTAAACAACCCATCGTTGTGATACATGAAAAAGTAATAATTTTAATTTTATTGATATTTGCGTTTCTTCTTGATTGTTAGCTTAATTATACGGATATATTAATTAGTCTCTAATAGACAACATTTATTAGTTCATTTATATTGAATTGAATAGTTTTTTCTAAAAGAGCTAAGTACATTCTTTTTTTAAATATTGTTATCATCTACACTTTTAAAAAATCTGCAATGTGTGTGTATTTCTTTTACAATTGTATCTTCATTATACCCATTTTATTAGTGTTAAAACCAGGCTTCGGTGGCCGACATGGTCTAACCCGCTACTTCGTGTTGGACTAGACTGCCGAAGATGGGGAGATCGGAGCTCGATCCCAGTCGGGTGCACTGAGGGTGGTTTTTCCTAAATGGTTTTCCACACTCTCCTTCCACGCAAATATGCGTGAATTTCCTCTAAATTGAGCCTTTCTATTCCCTATTAGTGTGATTAGTACATATACGTATAGCCAAACGGATAGTAAAACGTGGTGCGGCGCTATCAAAAATATAGTGCTAATAAGCGGATTGACACAGTGGTGAACGTAATGTTTTTTTATAATGCATAGTAGAATTTGTTTTTATATTATTTTGAGAAAGTATTAATTGGTAAGAATATTCTATTTAATACATATTTTTCATCAAGATACATTTATCTAGCACCGCGTCTTACTACCCGTTCGGGTTATACGCTTAAGTACTAATTACGCTAATGGATTAGGAATTGGGAAGGTTGAATATAGAGGAAGTAAACCCGCATTTGCGTGGAGGAAGAGTGGAAAACCATTTAGGAAAAACCACCCCCAGTTCGAACCTCGATCTCCCCGTCCTCGGTGGTCTGACTCAACACGACTAGCGCGTTAGCCAACTACGCCACCGAGGCGGTTAAGATACATTTAAATAATAAGTTAAAGACAAGTTACTATTTGAGAAACATAACATTTACATTTTATCATCGATATTTATCCAAACCAACCCACAAATTAAAAAATAAATTGGCACACGATACCCAAAAAGGTTGCCGAACCCTGGTTTAATACGTCACTCTCGTGTCGGGGCTAGAATCCCAGTAGGATATACCTAGGGTGTTTTTTTCCTCAATCGTTTACCCTTATCCCTCCGTGCAAATGTGGTTATATTCCCTCTAAAACTTGATTCTCTTCATTCCATTCGTGTAATTAACGATTGCTTTAAACCCGAATGGATAATAAGACGTGGTGAAAAATAAACCGCACAAATAATATCCCTTAATCATTTGCAAACGCACAGGCAGTGGCTTTACTTACCATCTATATAGCTTTAAAATGAACTCTATTGCAAGCGCCATATTTTAGACTTGTAATGTTGGTGCACATGACAAGGAAATATTGCGCACATTCACAGGATTTAAGAGCGCGGATACGCAGAGCCAGTAGATCATGACTTCCCTCCCCCCTCTTTGACTAAAAGTGCACACAAAACCAGAGTAAATCACAAATAAATGGCTATTACAGTAACAGTTCTAAAATAAATGGCTAGTCAAATGGCGAACCAGCCCTACGATAAAATGTTCTACGTCGGAGGTAAAGTACACAAAGGGTCGATATCAATGTTGATATCTGTTGATTTGCGCTCGAGTAATATTTTAACTATGGCGGTGCGTGGTTTGTTGCCAGGTGAAGCGATACTTGACTGTACTGTACTAGTAAACTAATCCCTCCCACTGTAATTATATTAAACTTGACCTTTAAAGTCAATAAATACACGTTCATTCATTACATTATTTTGTGTGTGGTTGGTCTAATCGATAGTTACGGGGAAGGAGGAAGGGAAAAATTTACCTGTACAGTCCTGTCAAGCTTGGCTCCACCTGGCAACCACCCACAAGCCGCCACTGATAAAAAGTATAATAAGGCGAGAGAAAAATATTAAATAGTACAGTCCTGTCAAGTCTTACTTGCCCTGGTAAACTCACAATTCACCTATGATATCCGCATCAATAGGGATAGAGATGAAGAAGATGGAATTTAATGGAAGTTTACCCGCATTAGCGGCGATGAATATTGAATATCATTCTTAGAAAAATAAGATCAGTATACCCGATTGAGAGATGAGACTGACGCCTTTGTATGCGTAGGCACTGATACGGAAGTTTTTCCACACGAGTAGGTTTGATTAAAAGAATACTTTTTTTCTATAAACCCATCTTCCCTACTCAAGTGATAAAGTGATAGTTCCTAAAAATTAATTTTGTTAAGGAATGTATTTTATTTATCTTGGTTTTACTTTACATTAGAGATTATAATTTGGATTTAAAAAATTCAGATTAATTAAAATATTTTGTCTGATGTATGTCCCTACATGTAAAAATATGACCCTACTTCTCACATTGTTTGTGTAACATGATCGTCTTTTTAGTTCATAGATTTTCACCATTCTCAGATGAAGCCGATTTAATACGTTTACCACTAATTGGCTCATAATAAGCATAATTAGCTAAACATATGTTACTATGGAGTCTCTTCTTACGTAAGCATTATTTTTATCTGGTTACGTTAAAAAGGTTTCTTTTATGCCCCCCCCCCCCAAAATATCACATCCTAGAAAAAGCAATATGAAGATCAAGTGGTTTTAATTTTAATATTTAGCGAAAAAATTAAGTGAGCCTTGACAAAATCAAATTAACTTTAATCCAAAGACCAAATATATACGAAGACCTAAAAGATTAGGCTTGATATTATATATATATATATATATATATATATATATATAAAATTACATTTTATATATATATATATAATTACATTTTATCACCTACTCAAAATATGTTTTTAGAAGGTGTCATGAAATTAAATGGCATAAAATAAAAATATTATTATTATTAGCACCGCGTCTTACTACCCGTTCGGGTTATACGCACTTACGCTAATGTGTAATGGTAGGGTGATTGTGAGATGAAATGGAGGACCTACAGTTTAACGTGGGATCCGAACCACGGTGGAGGCCTGGTATTCCACACATTCACAAGTTGTGATTAATACACGTCTTGTCAGAGGTGAAGGAATGGTTTGTCAATCAGATAAAATGAAATTATGGTTCGGTCATGGCTACTATGACCTCCTATGCTAGCGATATAGGTCTTACATATTAAAAAATAAAATAGTTTCAATTCTTTGTGAGTGAGCTTTAAAAGGGATGTGAAGTGACTTCACTTGTCTAAACAATAGTACATATTGTTGAGGCGGATCAATAGTAAATTAACAAACGTTACAAAATGCCTACATTTATGTGAACCAACTAATTATATTAACCATGTTAAGATCTTAAGGTGAGAGCATAGGGAAAGTAAGTTAAGGGCAGTGCTTTTGTAGTATTTATATCAAAACATGTTTTGGTCAAAATAAATAAAATATTGCTCGAGTATAAATAAAGAGTTTAATTTCCTTCACACGGTGATATCAACATTAGTTGAATATATGTCATGAGTAGAGCAGTATTAGAGGACATACTTTTAAAATGAAGAGAAAAAGTTGTCATTAAATTCCAAGACACCCCTGACAGATATTCAACAATTACTGTTGATATCATCATGTGAATAAAATTAAACTCTATGTTTGTACTGGAGCGATGTTTTATTTATTTTAACCAAAAAAATGCTTTGCCATAAAAACTGTCAAAGCACTGTTATTTTCTCGCTTGAGGTCGGTATTTTTAAAGTTTTTTTTTAACAAACCTATTCTTTAGCCAAAATGAAATATTTTGTAAGTAATTAGATTAGTTTTGTTGAGTATTTTACAATCATCAACTCTAACAGTTCTTGAATAATTCTCATGTCTTATACGTTCTGTACATACTATAACTTAACGAGATGTATTTGATGATATGGATGTCCATGGCAGCTATGCATAGCTGCTGAGATTTTTATTTTTAGAAAATGAAATTAAACATATCTACTGAAGCAATAATTTATTTGTTTGAAAACATTTTTTGTTCTGAAAAATTTGCAAAAATAATGACCTTATCCCGAGTTCCTTTCTGTCTCACCTTAAAATATTCAAGTTTATACGTCAGATAAATAGAAAATCACGCATAAACACAGACATTGTAAGGTTATCAAAACATCCTAGTTGGCAAACTATCTGACAGATTAAAGTTATCTGAGTCTCATAGAAAGTTGGTAAAACTGGATCGTAGCTTCGGGGATATCGTGGTTTAAATATATCCCGACCCACTAGTACTTTATAACTTAGTCCCACATTTTTATTCTCCATAAGGTATTTGTAAAACGACAATGGTTGCCGCTTAAGTGCACTGACTCGTTAAATATTAAACTATCTCACTGCCAGACCCCACATTATGGCCGCACGCTGTTTCCATGCAGTCAAAGTTCTTCCCTGTTCAAATTAGTATTGAACACATTCCCCTCCCTCGCCCCTCTTTCCAAAAGTGATGTAGCTCCATTAAACATGGAACTATTTAAAGTGCACCTTAAAATACACCAAACTGTGGATATTTAGGAGCAATATGAAGTCGGGCTTTCTCTACGGATTCGAGAAATAGAAAAAGACTCAGATACTGAAGAAACTCATGAATAAATGGTTAAGGAACATATTGGGACCGATCCGTTAGATAAAGAGCTAGGAAACGAAACCAACCAGAAGCCCGTCTTGCTGGAGATCAAACGCCGCAAGTGCTGATGAAAGTGTCTGCAGACTTTCGTCAACAGACGCCTAAGGAACCTATTGGGGTCCATGGCGGCCAAACTTTTGTGTCAAAGGAAGAGTTTTGGGAACAAAACCGACCAGAGGCGCCCATTCATCTGGAGAGCAGATGGTTTTAGAGTGGCGATAGATTGGCCACACTCTTTGGAGAAACCAGGGTAACCTCTCAAGAGAAGCTCTGCTGGACTGGAAACCGCAGGGGCGCCGACGTCAGGGGTGGGACCAAGGATGACTTGACGGTCGATGAAGAAGATATAAATCTTGTAAAGTAATGGGATTAACACCAAACTTGGCGGGGAATATACTTGAAAGGTGAAGCTTTGTTTTGGTACACGCTACACATAAGGAGTTCGAGTAATTTAATATTATTATTATTATTATTATTATTACCTGTGGCAAGGAACACTCATAATGACTATATGTGGTAAGGAACACACATAACGACTATATGTGGCAAGGAACACACATAACGACTATATGTGGTAAGGAACACACATAATAACTACCTGTGGCAAGGAACACACATAACTACTATCTTTGGTAAGGAACACACATAACGAGTACCTGTGGTAAGGAACACACATAACGACTACCTGTGATAAGGAACACACATACGACTACATGTGGTATGGAACACAGATAACGACTACCTGTGTTAAGGAACACACATAACGACTACCTGTGGTAAGGAACACACATAACGAGTACCTGTGGTAAGGAACACACATAACGACTACCTGTGGTAAGGAACACACATAGCGACTACATGTGGTAAGGAACACACATAACGACTACCTGTGGTAAGGAACACACATAACGACTACCTGTGGTAAGGAACACACATAACGACTACCTGTGGCAAGGAACACACACAAACAGTTTAAATGTTTACAGTCCTTGTATCAAGATTGTCTCGTTTACGTGGAGTCACTGCTGCAATAAACACACACAAAAAAGAAAGTTTAAATTTACTATTCAAGAAATAAAACTAGATAAACCTAATTTACAGCCCAAAACAAAAAATAACTGAAAAAGTACCTAAATTTAGATCGCAAATACAAGCACGCTAACAGTCTCTTTCTTACTTAGAGTTATTGTTGCAATAAATACCAAAATAAATAGTTTGACTTTACGATACAAGATAAAACTTTCTTTTTAAATACACGCAAAACTATAAAAAATAAACTTTAAAGAATTAGCTAAATATAAGACACAGATTCAGACACGCTAATTGTGGCACGATTTTGCAAAGCATACAAAAGATTGAAATAAAGATAATGTATTTGTATTTTTTCTAGAATTAATTTTTTTTCATTTATTTAAAATATTTAACGTGCACTTTCTGAACCGACTGATTATATCAGCACACGACTTAAAAAGCTACCAACTTAATTCTATAACAAACATAACATCCAGCCCCCAGTAAAGGCGATAACTCACACTTCCACAATGATACATTTTTGGGCCATGCCAGGAATTGAACCATAAACGTTACCGACTCAGCTAAGGTGTCGGAATATTTTTTTTTAGAAAGAATAAGGGAATATCGCAGCCAAAAATTTGAGAAAGTCGACTAAGCCATTGCAGGAGAAATAAACTTGGTCTGCTTGAAATATTTTTAATAATATATTTAAGGGGTTTAAGGAAGGATTTGGTGAATCCTTTCTTGGTGGTCAGAGAAATTCTTCATCAACGTGTTGAGCGCCACTGGTTTAGAACGAAAAAAAAAAAAATCTCGAGGTAACTCGCTCAAAGAGAGTGTTCGTGAAATATTAATGTCGCCCCTGAAAGATTCCCTGCGCTAGTTTGAATGGGGAAGATATTAAAACAGAAGACAGTAGAAAATCACCTGTCAAATGTCATATTTAAGGATAACAAGGACATGATACCTATGGTACTACTTACTATGTATGTACAGTATCGTACGTTTGTAATTATTTTATTAATTTGTTTGACTTTCAATAGTTTTTATGAAATGTTTTATTTTATTTATTCCTTAATAATTAAATCGAGGATGGTATACTAGAGTATTATATTACTAATAGTTTTGTTTTATGTACAGTACTGTACAAATTTTATTTTTGCTGTCAATGTGTATGTGTTGTGCTTCATCATTAATATTATTTTATAGTTATTGGTACTATCTATGAAAAGTGACACTATTTTAAGTGTTATTAAATGAGATTTTTCTTCTAATCATTCGGGTTTATAAGGATAATATGTACTATTAACACTAATGTGTTAGGGATAAGAGAGGTTGAATTTAGATGAAGTGTACCAGAATTCGCGTGAAGTGATATAGGAAAACTATTTAAGAAAAGCTATCTCAGTACGCCTAAGAGGGATTCGAGCCCCGAGCTCCTGTCATCGACAGTATAGTCTATTTTGAGAGTGAAGCCTTACACCATGCGGCCACCGTAGAAAGGTAGATTCAAGTATCTATAATAAGGATAATTAACATTATATTTATAAACACAATAGGTTTTAAAGGTTATGTTAACAGTCGTATCGGTGGTCTCATGGCATAAGGCGTCACTCCCTACGTATATTTGATCAACTTTGATGGGGAGGTAAGGGTTTGACTCTGGGTGGCTGTGGTGTTTTCTAAACGGTTTCCCACTCTCCCACCACGCAAATGAGGGAACATTTAATATTTAACCATCATTGGTCATACCTACCTCGTTAGTGTAAATATACGGATATCACTGAGGGGTATTGAAGATTTGGTCCACAATTTAAAACAATGTAAACTTAAAATGTTTTTATAGGTCATAGTTTACACTTTGTGGTTGAGATAGGAACTGCTTAAGGCGGGAATGAAGGGAACACGAGAAGAGGTAAGTATTTTTGCAGTTTTTGTGGCTAAACTTTTGGGAGTTTAATTTTATTCACATGTTGATATCAACAGTGGTTGAATATCTGTCAAGAGCATAGCGGCGTTAGACGAGAAACTTTTTAAATGCAGAGTAAACGTTGTCATAAAATTAGAGAACACCCTTGACATATATTCAACAACTGTTGATATCAACATGTGAATAAAATTAAACTCTGTGTTTCTACTAGAGCACTAATTGATTTATTTAAGCCGAAAAATGTTTTTATATAAAAACTGTAAAAACACTTACCTTTTTTTGCGGTCTCCTACATTACCACCTCAAGGTATACACAGAAGGAGGAGGAAGTATTTCAATGATATAGCTACTCCTGAAACTGTACTGGCTTACTGCTCTGGTTTCAAACCCAAACGCTATGGAAATAAATTAATTCCTCTTTAAAAGTACGACACATCAATTTTAATTTTTGCTCTAATATAAACTTGTATCCAGAGATTATAAAAAAAATTCTCAACCTCAAGTAAGACGTTTAATATAAGCAACTTTATATATTTTTTTTACTCTTTATGGATAGTAAATTGCAAAATAGTGTTTTATGTGGTAGGTCTATAAAGAATATTGTGATATTATTTTTTAAATTTAAAGCTTAAAGAAGATATTGTACATTAGTAGTGACTTATGAGTTGCTGCCCGGCCGAGCAAAACTTAAAAAGACTCTACTCTCATTCTGAATCAAGCTTTTCCTAAACACTCAATAAACACACATACGTTAGTTATATTATATGTGTTAGATTGGTAAAATGCACAGTTAGGAGGAAGTAAAAATTCATCGGCACAGTCCGGTAAAACCTTGCTACAGTAGCCCCATGACTTCTTTGGTGCTGACTGACAGCTCACAGCTGACAGCTGACGGCTTTGAAAGATTACCAGATCAAATTATGTATCCCTACGCCGAACCATATGATCTGCAAAAACATGTGTTTAGCAGCTGTCACTTCTGACAGTCAACATTTAGGTATATACCTGTCAGCTGTCAGCTGTGAGCTGTCAGTCAGCACCAAAGAAGTCATGGGGCTACTGTAGCTTTGGCAATAACATACAAGCCACGATATAGTTATTAGCTCATAGATTTATTTTATTTACTTGCGGTATTTAACGTTCATTTTTATGAACTGACTGATTATATTAACACACGATAATTTCAATGCGTGAAAGGAAAGGGCCTACCAATTTGGCCGGGAAAGGTATGTTCACATACCTTCCAGGTATCTTTTACATGGAACCAACGGCTTCACTTACCCTCCGAGGGCTGGGTTTGATCACAGGAGCACTTTACCCCAAGTACCACAGAGGTCAACTCACCCATATAAATACTTTAATAAATTTAATTTGATTGTTTGTCAGTAGTTTCTGTATAGCTTCATAGCTCTAATCCTGTTATTAGATCATAAAAATAAAATTCAACATAAAAATCTTCGTGCCCTAGAATCATATGTGTGTTATATAAAAAAAAACTAATTCATGCAATCTCCACATATTATTAAAACGTAATCCAATTTTTTTTCTTACAAAAGCCATCTCTTTTTTTTTTTTTTAATGGACATAAAGAGTAACCTCTGGTTAGTACGTTGCAAAGGTTTGAATTGTTACTCGCGGGGGAATCAAACAAAACAAAAAAACACACGATGTAAATGACAATGAACTTTTGTGATAGTTAAAATAAAAAGTCGTGCAAATGATATTACATTACTGACTTCCCTCTCCCTCTCGTTGTCCAAGCTTGCGTCCCCCTATTCCCTACTCCCCCACTGTGACGTCATAGAGCGGTCTCATAGTGCTCGTAAAAATATAAGGGCATCAGGCGATAGTGGCGTCGTTATGTCGTTCAGATAGCGTCGGTCCGCTACCTACCCTTGCGTCGCGTCTGGATCTGTCTCGTCATTATGTTGGACTACTGTATTGTAGTTACCAGGGAGAACTTTTTCCTGCTCCTCTTTCTATCAACATCTCTACAGTAGTATGTCTCCCCTTTCCGGCAACATTACAACAAACATGTATCTCCCCTTTCCGGCAACATTACAACAAACATGTATCTCCCCTTTTCGGCAACATTACAACAAACATGTATCTCCCCTTTTTAGCAACATTACAACAAACATGTATCTCCCCTTTCTAGCAACATTACAACAAACATGTATCTCCCCTTTTTAGCAACATTACAACAAACATGTATCTCCCATTTCCGGCAACATTACAACAAACATGTATCTGCCCTTTTTTAGCAACATTACAACAAACATGTATCTCCCCTTTTTAGCAACATTACAACAAACCTGTATCTCCCCTTTCCGGCAACATTACAACAAACATGTATCTGCCCTTTTTAGCAACATTACAACAAACATGTATCTGCCCTTTTTAGCAACATTACAACAAACATGTATCTCCCCTTTCCGGCAACATTACAACAAACATGTATCTGCCCTTTTTTTAGCAACATTACAACAAACATATATCTGCCCTTTTTAGCAACATTACAACAAACATGTATCTCCCCTTTCTAGCAACATTACAACAAACATGTATCTCCCCTTTTTTAGCAACATTACAACAAACATGTATCTGCCCTTTTTAGCAACATTACAACAAACATGTATCTCCCCTTTTTTAGCAACATTACAACAAACATGTATCTGCCCTTTTTAGCAACATTACAACAAACATGTATCTCCCCTTTCTAGCAACATTACAACAAACATGCCTGTCTCCCCTTTTTAGCAACATTACAACAAACATGTATCTCCCCTTTCTAGCAACATTACAACAAACAGGTCTGGCCGGTCGGTCTGGTCCACTCTAACGATTTTTATTAAATTTTGTATCCAGGCAATGTTTAATATTACCAAAAAAATGTCATTTCTAATTTTTTCTCTAAAATAACTTTAAGGGCACTTTCTAGGAGTGATAATTTCCCATTTTGAACATATATAGCCAACTATTTGATATATGAAATAACTTCTCATTATTTTAATCTGTGATTATTTTCTTTCATAAAACTAATAGTTTCTAAGCTATAAGAAAACATACATATTTTTAATGTAGTACTTTTAAAATAAATTAAATTGATTGTTTTAATTTTTGGTAAACCGATATTTTCCTATTTTCCAAAAGTTTCTGTAACATTGTATATTAGTAAATGTATACTCTTTGGTGGAATATTTCTGCAACATTGTATAGTTTTTATTTAGCAAATTTTACTATTTTTTAATTAGTGTTTCTATTTTAAGATTAAAGAGATAAAAAATTATGTGGTGTGCACTGTACCATTTATTTTTGATAAACTCGTATGTTAATTTAATTCTAAATATGAGTTTGTATTAACGACATTAGAGTGGAAATTAATAAAATAGCACAGTTGGGTAATTCACCCTGCTAGTAAGTTGCAACTCACATGTGGTCCAAAAATATAAAGCTTAGAATGTACAAAACAATTGTTTCACCTGTTGTTATTTCTGGTTATGGAACATGGTCTCCTACCCTACATGACGAGAAGGAACATAGGATGTTCGAAAATAAAGAGATTTGGGAATATTTGGTCCAGAAATGAATGAAGAAAATGGAATGTGTAGGAGGTTTCATATTGATGAGTTGTATACCCTATTCTGATCAACAGGCATTACTAGGGTTACCAAATGTCGTACATTACGGTGGGCAGGCCGGATACCATTAGAATAGACCTTAAAGAGATGTGGTGTAATGAGGTGGACTGGATAGAACTAGCTCAAGATAGGGAATGGGTGTAATGAGGTGGACAGGATAAAACTAGCTCAAGATAGGGATAGGGTGTAATGAAGTGGACAGTAAAGAACTAGCTCAAGATAGGGATAGGGTGTAATGAGGTGGACTAGATATAGCTAGCTCAAGATAGGGATAGGGTGTAGTGAGGTGGACAGGATAGAACTAGCTTGAGATAGGGATAGGGATGTAATAAGGTGGACTGGAAAGAACTAGCTCAAGATAGGGATAGGGTGTAATGAGGTGACTTGGATAGTATTAGCTCAAGATAGAGATAGGGTGTAGGAGGAGAAATGGATAGAGCTAGCTCAAGATTGGGATAGGTAACGTACTTTTGTAATTATGGCAGTGAACTATCGTTTTTCTAATGATGTCAGAGATTGAGTAAGAAATCAGGATTTATATACAATTTTATTATACATAATATGTACTACCTGAGACGTTTATTGTAGATATTATTATTTGAATAGAGTGGCATGAAGCTTTTACATTCCCAGATTGGAACGTATTTATTTTCTACAACCATCGTTGCTGTATGGCTGTTTATCAATCTCGGCTTATTTCGAACCACTCATCTCTATGCGCGAGTGTGTATTCAGTAACGGAGCTTTAAAACAAACAAAACATAAAATAAAATACAAAACCAGACTCCGCGGTTGTGTAAATATCGCCACGAGCAACAGGGTTTCGTAATGACGACCTGAAAGTCTGTTTAGAAACAGGTACTATGTTGATTTAGGGCGCAGGTGAGGGTGAATTCGAAGACAAAGAAGCGAAATACGTATCTTGTTATTTTTATAACAATATAAAAATATAGTTATATTTCCCTTAATAGAATTTGAATGTTTTTAGATGTTTTGTATGTTTAATTAAGATCAAACATGTTTCATTTATACAAAGTAAAAGTCGAGTCAACACTGGAGTGGTGATGAACGCTAGCAAAAACTATCAGATCTACTTTCATGTATCTATACGTCAAACCATACGATCCACCCGACCAAATGTTGAGTTTCACTGCAAACAGTTTTTAATTAATTTTTTATTTTAGCCATTTTTTCATTATTGAAACATGAACTTATAAAAAAAAATATATTGAATATCCCTTTTTCTTTATGGAAGCGCGGCGTCTTTGGTTCACTTAAAAATTCTTCACAAATGAAAGCTTCTAAAAGGCCGCGTTCTCTTCACAAATTAAGATGGTCAACCAGACAAAATGAAGGTTGATGATGGCATCAAACAAACTGTGTTTGGTTGAGTCTATGCGCATCTGTTTACAAAATAAATACGTTTTATTTCGATACCAGTACTATTTATGTTACAAAAAACACATTTTTTTTGTGGCCAGTTATAATAAGATACAAGTTTGTATATTATAGTTTTTAGTGTATTATTTAATGGACAATAATAACATTTGTTGTCACAACCACGAAATAAAGAACATAATAATTTTATTAATATATTTTGTTCTTACATTAAATTATGATAAAGCCAATTGTACAGCTATCATTAGAGAAGTATTATTAGAAACGTTTTGATTGATAATATAGTATTAATAAGAACAGTGTAATTATTACAACATTAGTGACTTTCAGCCAATACTTGCAATAACAAACTTGGGTTAGCTGTCAGTTACCAACATTCTAATCGAGAACTGACTGTATAAGCTACAGCAATTATTGTGTTATTTGAAATATTTAATGAGGGATGAATAACGAGTGTTATTGTAGACAATATACAAAATTACTAGTGTTATTTTAGACAAACAATATTACGAGTATTATTATAGACAGACAATACTATGAGTGCTATTATTATTATTATTATTATTATTATTATTATTATTATTATTAAGCACCGCGTCTTACAATTCGTTCGGGTTTTACGCTTAAGTAGTAATTACGCTAATGTATTAGGAATTGGGAAGGTTGAATTTAGAGGTAGTGAACTCGCATTTGCGTGGAGGGAGAGTGAAAAACAATTTAGGAAAAACCACTCCCAGTTCACCTGACCAAGATTCGAACCTCGATCTCCCCATCCTCGGCAGTCGAGCTCAACATGACTAGCGCGTTAGCCAACTACGCCACCGAGTCGGGTTATGAGTGATATTGTGGATATACAATAGTATGAGTGTTATTGTGGATATACAATACTATGAGTGTTATTGTGGATATACAATACTATGAGTGTTATTGTGGATATACAATACTATGAGTGTTATTGTAGACGGACAATACTATGAGTGTTATTGTGGACCAAAGAGCAGGTATGAGCGTAGACATACAGGTAGTTTAGATGACGAGGCCTTGAACAGAGCTATCTCTCTACATAATATACTTATCTAATGACCGAGGTACACGAACGTTTAATACCACCTCCAACCCTCCCTCCACTCCTAACTTTAATGTAGGTAAACTAGGGCTTGGTAGATTCATCCGTCCAATGATAGAGCGCAGCACTGTTCAATTAAATCACAACGGTACCGTTAAAAATAGGTACTTGAGCTCTCCGTACACATCGATTGGGTAGACCCCACAATGACTGTAAGGGGAGAGGTGGGGTGAAACATCAAATTTGATTTTTTTGGTAGAAAATATATCTTTGGGAGTAGTGCCTGGATAGTTTGTCGGGCAATTTTAAAAACACCAACTTGATGAGAGTAAATGTCTAATTGAGCTACGTTATAGAAGTAAATATGAAGGGGGAAAGGGACTAGGATGACAATTGCAACTGATCGATGATCTCAAATAATCTTATATTGTATGGCTCATTTTCTCTACGAGTGGGTAGTAAAGAAATGTAATGTCACCACGTTCGGGTGACACTATTTTAATATGGTATTTTACAAAGGAATTTCTTTTTTATTTGGGGTTCTATCATAGTAATAAGATATAAGTATGGTTGACCAGTTTAATTTACTGTTGTTACTAGTCAGAACAATTGGGATCTGCCATCAGATATAACAAGCGCTACTGGTTGCCTTTATAGGGAGATGTGAAGATTAAAAAAACGTTTGGATCATGATTGATCTTAGATTATACCCGGATCAGAATGTTTAAGATCCCGATTAGTGTTAAATGATTTTAAGTCAAATATATATTCTTACGATGGACAAACGCCCGTACAGCTTGGCAACTACCAAGTTAGTGATGAGGCCTACGATTATCAAAAGATATATGAAGTGTTAGCTCTTAGAACATTCTTTGAGTAACAGGATGTAGCCATCCTTTCTTGCTTTCGGAGAAGATTTAACCTGGGTGGCCGATAGGGGGAAACAGAAGGATATTGCACCAGGTTGAAGTTTACTGCTAAATATAGTGTTAGCTAAGTGAATTTTGAATGTTATCACTTTATATCAGATTGTATTGTCTCTATAGATTAATCAAAAAAGGATATATATATATATATCATTAAAAAGTTTCAGGATCTTAAAGAGGAAACTTCTGAGAGGACATGATTCAAACTAATTTTTTTAAATCTAAATAATTTGTTAGGAACTGTATGGTTACTATAAAACTTGGTATATAAATTTAAATATTTTTTTATCTTCTTTAAATATGTTTAGTCCGAAGAAGTGAATGTACTTTATCGTTATTTAATTAACTAGCTTTGGTTATAAAGCTGAGCTTGGAAAGGGATCTGAGCTAAATTCAGTATTTTTGAAAATTTTATGACAAAATACATTTTAGGCCAAATGAAGAAGAAAAATTACCCCAATGGTTACATTTAGTTTAATTTTCTATACATTTATTCTCAACAGTTTCTCGAAAATCTGTCATGAGCACAGAGGCATTCATTAAGGAAATATTGTTGACCTCGATAGTCTTGTGGTAAAGTGATCGCTTCAAGATCAAATGTTCAAACCCAACCGTAGTTGACTGATTATTTCTTGAGCAATAAAAATCCGTAGCGCAACTTCTTAGGAGGGAAAATAAATCCATCAGTCCCATGTCAATTGTGGTATTAAAATATCCCTGGAAGCTATTTGAAAGTACCTTTCCCGGCAAAATTAGTAAGCCCTTTCGCTCTTGCTCATAGAAATTCTCATGTGCTGATATAATCAATCGGTTCAGAAATTGCACTTTAAATATCTTAAATAAATAATGTGGAAATATTTAAACAATAAAAGGTTTAAACTCCGCAATGTACTTGATAAATATTCAATAATTTTTTTTTAGATTAATCTCTGTAGCAAAGTGGACTAAGCCATTGGATCGTTGCAACGTTGGCCAAATGTTCTCACGTTTAAAATGACGTAAACCTTATTATTGGACAAATATTGTCCACCGTGTTCCTCCTTGCGCAGGTCTCGAGGGAGGGTAAGGTTAAGAAGGTTGAGGGGAGAGGGGGGAGATTAGCTGACGTAGCCGCCTATGGCTTGGGTCCAAGTCCAGCCATAGATAGGTGGGCCTCTGACGTCACGTTTTATACAGAGGTGAAATTAGAGGAGCTCTCCATGCAATTGAGTGCAAGTCGGGTCCTTGAGCTTGAGATCTGTAAACAGAGCCATTTACCACGATCACACGACTTGTCCGAACCCCTTTATACTGCTGGCTTAGATTATACACATAATGTACTAATTACGTTAGTGAGTCATGGATGAGGAAGGATAAATTTAGAGGAAGTGTACCTACTTTTGTATGGAGGAGAGATTGGAAAAATACCCAGAAAATAAATACAACCCTCAGTACAACCGACCAGAACTCGAGCCCTGATCTTCCTGTCATCGGCAGTCTAGTAAACCGCGAGAGTGATGCCTTAGTCCATGCGGCCACCGAAGCCGGTAACTGCGTGATAAAATACTTATCAACATTTTAGTAGTTGTATCTACTCGGGTAATATTTTATTTATTTTGAACAAAAACTTATTTTTTTTGTTACAGAAACTAAAAAATTACTGATCTTGGCTTACACTCTCTTTCATCACACCTTAATTAAGAATGAATCAAAATAAAGCTTCCATCTTTGTTATAATCAAGTCCTAATTTCTTATAAAGCTCCACGATGTATCTTTATTTCAGTCTTTCCATGACCTTAACATAGACCAACCTTGGCTATTCTGGTATACAAGCTGTCACACGCCCTATCTTTCTTTCAGTCTAGCCATGACCTTAACATAGACCAACCTTGGCTATTCTGGTATACAAGCTGTCACACGCCCTATCTTTCTTTCAGTCTAGCCATGACCTCAACATAGACCAACCTTGGCTATTCTGGTATACAAGCTGTCACACGCCCTATCTTTCTTTCAGTCTAGCCATGACCTCAACATAGACCAACCTTGGCTATTCTGGTATACAAGCTGTCACACGCCCTATCTTTCTTTCAGTCTAGCCATGACCTCAACATAGACCAACCTTGGCTATTCTGGTATACAAGCTGTCACACGCCCTATCTTTCTTTCAGTCTAGCCATGACCTCAACATAGACCAACCTTGGCTATTCTGGTATACAAGCTGTCACACGCCCTATCTTTCTTTCAGTCTAGCCATGACCTCAACATAGACCAACCTTGGCTATTCTGGTATACAAGCTGTCACACGCCCTATCTTTCTTTCAGTCTAGCCATGACCTCAACATAGACCAACCTTGGCTATTCTGGTATACAAGCTGTCACACGCCCTATCTTTCTTTCAGTCTAGCCATGACCTCAACATAGACCAACCTTGGCTATTCTGGTATACAAGCTGTCACACGCCCTATCTTTCTTTCAGTCTAGCCATGACCTCAACATAGACCAACCTTGGCTATTCTGGTATACAAGCTGTCACACGCCCTATCTTTCTTTCAGTCTAGCCATGACCTCAACATAGACCAACCTTGGCTATTCTGGTATACAAGCTGTCACACGCCCTATCTTTCTTTCAGTCTAGCCATGACCTCAACATAGACCAACCTTGGCTATTCTGGTATACAAGCTGTCACACGCCCTATCTTTCTTTCAGTCTAGCCATGACCTCAACATAGACCAACCTTGGCTATTCTGGTATACAAGCTGTCACACGCCCTATCTTTCTTTCAGTCTAGCCATGACCTCAACATAGACCAACCTTGGCTATTCTGGTATACAAGCTGTCACACGCCCTATCTTTCTTTCAGTCTAGCCATGACCTCAACATAGACCAACCTTGGCTATTCTGGTATACAAGCTGTCACACGCCCTATCTTTCTTTCAGTCTAGCCATGACCTCAACATAGACCAACCTTGGCTATTCTGGTATACANATGTAAAAACAAAGACCGGTTGAGTAAAACTTGGGGAAGAAAAACCTCCGAAAAAAAATAAATAAAAAAAGAGGTGGATTACGATGAGTTGATCTTGCTCTTAACACTTCTTATGACGAATACATAGCTAGACTATATGATTAATTAATATTTAGTCCGACACCTTAGTTAAGTTGGAAGCTTGTCCGTCTGCCTAGATAAGGGTCACGGGTTCAATTACAGGTAGGGCTGAAAAAATGTACTTGAGTGAAATTGTTGTTTCCCCCTTTAACAGTGATGAAATAACGCTCGGGTGAATGGATATTGCGTCTGTTTTTATATTTAAGCTAGTTTATAAGTCATGTACTGATATTATTAGTCGGTTCATAAAGGAACACGCTAAATATCTATGATAATAATAAATAATAGCCCACGTGGATTTTTTTTTGCAGCACCACCGCGTCTTACTACCCGTTCGGGTTCTTAGGGATTATGAAGGCTATATTTATAAGAAGTGTACCTGAATTTGCGTGGAGGGAAAGTGGAAAACCATTTGGAAAAAAAAAACCTCAGTACATTTGACCGATATTTGAACCATGATCTTCCAGTCACCCGGACACAGAAGTGGGTGTGGTTGTTATTATCAGAATCTGGACCAATACTTGGATTATTATATAATAAGTTGTTGGCTAGAAACTCATCCTCTCATCCTTAAACCTCGCGTCAAACGTAATTTATTAAAAATCAATACATTTCGTAACCACACAACTTTTCACAAATAATGAATTAAAAACGTAGATCGAACAATTATATGTTGAAGTAAGTTATATTAATAGTAAAAAAAAACAAATCAAGTTTGATTGAATTTAAAATATAAATTTTCTCTGAATAATATTAATTATATTTCTTTATATTAAACAATTCTATAAAAGGAGAAATAGCAGGGATACGATTTACTTCACGATGCTTGAAGTTTTTCATTTGTATTTATCTGAAATGATGTTTTGGTGTAATAAACGTGAGCAAAAAAAATAAATAATAAACTATGGTGGAATAAGTTTAATTTGAGACATTCTTATAATTATTCAGCCGGTTTCTATTGAAATACTAACACTAGGGGGGAAAATCACCTAAGTCAGTTTTCTTGCGTTTCCAAATCAAGGAGGAATTTTACCTGATAGCTAATAAATTATACCAGATATACTGTCACATATTCATACGTCAAATAATCTATCCGATGCTGCAACTTTTAGTACATTTTATTAATACCTACAACTACAACACAAATTTGCTGACCGCAATAAAGTTAGTAATTTATTCAAGATTCTTCCTTCTTTTATTTTGAAAGCTCAAAAACTTTTTTTTTAGCCATCGGGAACCCTGATATAATAGTATCCACATATTCATATATTAATGTAAATTATTTGTAGATATTAAATGGAATTGTTTAAATTCTTACAGCTTTTGAAAGATACGGTGAAACAAAATCAAACACAAGACAAGGTAGACTTTTTTTTTTAGCCTTACCTTTCTAAACAGGTGCTATCAGTGGAATAATTTGACGTATAAGGGTGAAAAGGATAGTTTTGGGAAGATTGCACCCATATTATCATGCATAGAGAGAGATTATCACATGTATATAACTCTGATGGATCGGTTGTAGAGTTGAATTTTTACCTATATATCACCAGATATACCTTATCGTAAGCGTGACGCCTTAAACCATGTGAACACTGGGATGAGTACACTCAATATTGGTTTTGAAATAGATTTTCCTATAAATATAATTTAAAAAAAACCTTTGTAAATAAATGTCATGATATATTTTTGTTTTATTTTTAAAATATTTTCAATCCTGTTTTTAAATACTACTTCCTAAATAATAGTCATTATTTTAAAATACGTTTATAAATATTATAACATTGAAAGCACGTAATAATGATTATAATAGGATTCTGGATGAAAGGAATTTTTTTAGAAAATACAATCGTATTGTTTTTTATCAATGTTGATAACATTTCAACATACTATTAGTGTTAATGTATGTACAGTCAAACTTTATTATAACGGCCTCGGTTATTCCATCGACTCGGGTGTAGCGTCATTTTTTCATCAGTCCGGTCAAACTGTTATCTGTTAACATTACAAAAACTTCTGTTATAGCGTCACTACCAGTCGGTTGTAGCGTCAAAAGTTTCTTAGATAGGTTACTTTTAATTGTATTTAAATGTACGTGTATGTAAAAAAAACTGAAAAAAAATGGCCAAGTCTTACAGAGTTATATTTTATAGCTGGGAGTGTACTAGTTATATAGTTCGCTGGTATAATAATAGACTGGATGGTAAAACAAAGTCAGGGAGAGGGTTGCTGTGAATTGTGGGAGTTTCAAGGTCAAAATGAAGAGAGGACTAACCCTCTTTCAATGTCACAGAGCTGACTGGAACTGTCTCGTGTGCGCGTCTAAGTTCAAAGCCAAGTTTTTTTTTTTCATGTTTTATAAGTTTAACGTTAGTTTTAGTAGTCATTGTGTAGTCATACATTCTGAATGATGTCTGCCATTGTGTTTAATTCAGTGCAGCAACTATACAACAGGACAGAAAGAATGTATTTTACAGAGAGGAGAATTCAAAATAAAATTACAGATTAATACAGGTAAGAGGCCTAAGTGTAAATTATGTAAATACAGTATTTTTTTATGGTATTCTTCATTTATATGTGCCGGGTTAATAGAAATTAGCCCGCACATGCATATATTGCTAGCTCTTAGTAAAACTAAGAGGAACAACGATTACACATGATGGCATTTGACTCACTGAAACCCACTTGGTGTTTACGCACAGAGGCTTACCTTCGTTATGCTTGGCTGGTTCTTTCCTTAATGCCATCAACAATCACCACCTACAACTTAGCGCTTCAACTCAGCATGGTCGCGCCATCATCCTCTCCACACTCCAAGTTCAAACCATTGGAATTCGTTGTTCGATTTGATTGGTCGTGTCCCGTACCTCCTTTTCTCCGAGTCTTGTTCTAGTTTTGAAACGTATAAGGGTTCGGCCAGACTGGCGAGCGCGTGATTAGCAGATAGTTCTTAATAGTTGTTGACGAGGAGGCTCCGAATCTTGGCTCAGTGAACTGAGGGTGGTTTTTAACAAATGATTTATTGTTGTGGTTTTCTCATCCTCTCTCCACGCTAATGGTGATTCTTATATGTAAAGGCCTACTTTGATAATATTGAAGTATTTTAACATATCAGTTTTACATATATATATATATATATATATAGGGATGGTTTATGATCTTACCAATTAAATTAGGCCGTTAGTAGCAAGTGTACTAAACCTATCGATAATTATAAAAATGTCAAAATGAGAAGTTTTCCTAGCACTCAATGAACCAACATACAATAATATTGCCTAGCGCCTGTAAACTAGACTGTACTGGGTTGAGCGCGCGTGCTCGAAAAAATAGAACCAGTTCTATCTTTCAAGCGTGCGCGCTCAGTCGCTCCAGTCTGGCCACCTCTCATTACAACCAATGCTCTATTTTATATTCTAGTCGCTTGCTCGCCCAGTCTGGCCATCCCCTTAAACGAGTCACGCGCTAATAATAAAAAAGAGAATACGTATATCACCCTACTAAGCTGGTGTCTTTTTTATTCCAAGGACCACCCACACGACTCTAATTCGAGCCGGTGCTAGACTTGTTCATGGTGGACGGAAGCCTCGGCTGACCCGGGCGAAGATAACCCAAGCCACCCAGAGGCTCAAGAGTACCAGCTTGTATTGTATGATTTCAACTTAAAGCTGATTTATTTAGGACCTTGTGTTCAGATTAAACTATTGTCCAGATTGTGCTGTTAATCAGAATCGTCGCTTAACGACTGTCTGTTTTGTAGTGTTCTAGCTATGTTTGATAATCAGATCTAAGCTTAATTAAGCTTACGAAACTAAATGTTGGAGCCCTCAGCTCATGCCCAGATCATATGAGTTGCTTAATGACAGCTTATTTGTGGTGTGATCGTGTTAGCTAATTAGTGGAGATCTTGCTCTGATCAAAACTGTCTGATTTTGGAGTCTAAGTTATTCAGTTGAGTCAATCGTAACTAGCGTTTATTTACTATAATACTGATGTTATGAGGTCAGCTAGGCATTGTGATGCTTTGTTAAAACTCGGGGACGCCCGGACCTAGTTGCTAGGGAATAGTTCTGAACTGTTTATGACCTAAGTAGGTCTGATTGGCTATGTTTAAATAAGCTATCTTTATCCTAGTGTAGCTTACTTTGTTAGTTTAGCATAGGCTGTTTTTTAGCTGACTCGCCTTAGTCTTATTTAGCTTGTATGTATTTAGGTGGCGTCCTTAAGATTCCCGTGGGGCATTCAGCTCCAATTTGCAGGGTATACCTGTTACTGAGGTTTTTACCTAGATTGCTCTAGTTTCTTCTACTATCTCTAGGATGCCCAATTGGGTTACTACCCAGCGAAATTCATACAGACACTTTAAGCAGACGTAGCCTTGGTCTCGGCGTTCGCATTTTGGACTCACGAGCTAACAGAGTATGAAAACTCGTTTGTAAATAGACTAGCAGTGGTGTAGCTAGACTATAGTGGTTTATCCTAGGGTTTGATGTGACTTCTTAAGGAGCCCTAAGCCCTACTTGGGGATAGGTCACTTAGAGAAGAAAGCCCTAAGCACCTAGTTGTTTGTTTTCTCTTGCTGCACCTTACGTGCTCCGTTCAACGCTCCGAAATTGCTCCTTCATGACTAACACCCTTGTCGCTAAGTGCTGTTGATGTATTTTCTCTTAGCTTGAAGAGAAGACCTTAAGTCACCAAGTTAATAGAGTAGGCTAGTTCTCTGAGGAGATACATCTCGAGTATTGATGTCTCTTGGAATGAGTTAGCTCACTGGGCGTTTTACCGTCCAATTAAACAGAAACCTCGTTTGGTATTCTATCTCTGCAAATGTATTAATGTTATTATATACCAGGGTACAGGTTTTGTATTACTGTATCTCTAACTTTCCGCCTATATATCTGTCAGCTCTTACTGACTGCAATTCCATCTATAAACTGACATTCTGTATGAATTAATTGGATAATAAAACTCTGTTTGTTTAACATGTTATTTTGGGACTGCATATTTATATTGTTTAACCTGTCCTTAATATGTTCCTTGTAACTTGGCCCGCCACCAGTAAAATAGCTTTGGGTTGATATCAATTAAATACAATTTGAAATGTGTGAAATTTACTCACAAGCTATTAAAAGTGTTATGTTGGTACCTCTTTTATAACGTCACTCTGACGTAACGTCAACATTCGTTTGGCCCCTTCGATGACGCTATAACCAAGTTCGACTTTATATTGATAATATACATCAAATGTGAAATGTGATTATCACATGACTACTAAATGTAGTTTTAGTAACTTTTGTAGCTGTCAGATACGATCTTTCCAACTATAATCTTACTAAATGATTTCCCTACTTTCCCTATAAGTGAATGAGGGTACACTTACACTAAATTTAACCATCCTAGTCCTCAGCTCGTTAGAGTAATTAGTACATATAGGTATAATCTGAAAAGATAGTGAAACGTGGTGCTAAGGGGAAAAAAATACTCCCATCGACGTTTCAGCATAGTAAGGGGTCTTATTTCTTCAGGTTTTCCTACTAAAATGTTGTGTACATGCATGTTATTACTTATACGCGCTTCATGACCAGCCTACCTAATTCTGTGCTCTGATTAACCATAATACTCTTGGGGATATAAATATATATTTATATAAACCATGAAATTATTCGTTATGTAACTTTCTCCATTCTTCCGTTTGTTCATTCCAACTAGGCCCAAATATATTCCTAAGAAATGTATCTTTTAAAAATATCAATTTTTCTTTTGGTGACCCTCCGGCACAAAGCAAACTGGATCGGACACATCCTAAGGAGGAACTGTATTCTGAACGTCATAAAGGGAAATATTGAGGAAAAGAGGAGCTTAGGAGTTGGATGACTTGAAGGAAATAAAGAACATTCTAGTTGCTGAAGGAGAAGGCAGAATACAGGGCGGTCTAAGTTCACTGTCAAAAGGAATGGAACTATTGTAAGACGAGACACATAATAATAATCCTACTTCACACGAAAAGTTTTTCAGGATTAACTAAGGATGTTAATTAAAAATGAATTTATATTCATTGACGTCCTAGGCAAGGGCACAGTGAGCCCCCCCCCATGTTTGTGTTTCTCAAATCTTATTTTATGTTGTTAAAGGTCTTGTTGATTTTTCCTCGTTTTACATACAGCATGTTTGTTTATGTTTAAACATTGTTTTTGTAATATTATTTTTTGTTGAAAGTATCGTTAAATTATACATGTAGCTTTTTAGCTTTAGAGACTGTTTATATTTTTATTCCCTTGGGTGAATAGGGGTTGGTACGGGGCCTACCGAATTGCTTTGTCCAGGGGCCTAAATTGTGGTTAAGATGGGCCTGATTATGTTAAAATACTTGAAGAATGGATTGATTTTGCATTTTTTTTTATATAACATGCTAAACAACATTATATTTATTTGATACATTTTATGTTAAAACTCCCTCTTCTCTATTTTGAATTCTGTACATGGAGTTCTAAGACCAGCTTGAGTTGAATTACAATGCAGACTAGAGCGTGCAGACCAGAATATTATATTTTTTAATCAAAACATGGATTTTTTTTGGTATTTTTTTCTCTCTCTACAATCATACTTTTTCAAATACTGTTAACAAGATACTGTTAGTAAAAAAAGGT
>CABFWB010001457.1:117478-137187 GCA_902151455.1 Timema bartmani
AAAACTCGAACCAACTCTAAAATAAACCAACCAAGGAGGATTGGATGACCAGATGATTTCCTCATCTATAACCAGATCAATGTCGGGGGATTTTAGAGACATAAAACTCGAACCAACTCTAAAATAAACCAACCAAGGAGGATTGGATGACCAGATGATTTCCTCATCTATAACCAGATCAATGTCGGGGGATTTTAGAGACATAAAACTCGAACCAACTCTAAAATAAACCAACCAAGGAGGATTGGATGACCAGATGATTTCCTCATCTATAACCAGATCAATGTCGGGGGATTTTAGAGCTCTGGCTTGGAGAAATTTTGAATGGGAAAGTTAAATATAGAACTCTGCGTTTAAAATGTCTAAATACAAGATTACGAGGGGGAGGGGGAGACCTTTTTATATTATCGCTACCCTTCGGGTAGAGAAAATAATATAGTCTTCTAAAAGAAAATGAGTATGACATTTTTTATGTGTATCGACGTTTCATCACTCACTAAAACCGAAATGTATTTTTTCAATGCCGTGTGTTTGTTACTGAGACTAGAGTCGAAACCATTTCACCGATAAGACAAAAACTTGATCTCTAGGGGTTTATATAAGATTCCATAGAGCTGCTTTTGGTATCATTTGTCCAACCCTAAAAAGAGGAGAGAAATGAAAAGAGCAATTTTTCTCAAAATTTGCTGTAATGATTTGGATTAAAACTAATAGTTCTAGTTTCTTCTATCCACACTTCTTCTATATCAATAACTACTATTTAAAATAAAGGCAAAGTAAAAATCGTAGTCAAACTAATAATATAAAAATAAGAAATATGTCTTTTTAATTTTTGTGTAGATTGTCTTAGTAACAATATGTTTTAATATTACGCCCCCTTATTTTACCATCTAAATCTATACATATAATAAAATTATAAATCTTTATCTCTCTACATTAAATTTTATGTCTGTTTGTTTGTTGCAAAAAAACTCAAAAAGTACTCATCGTATAATAATTTCCTCAACAATGAATATTTTAGAGTGGAAACAAAAATTGTTTTATCTAATTTAACAAGAAAATGTTTTGTCCACATTTTTGACATTATTATTGTCAGCTAAATGTTCAAATTCACAGAATATTATTTCCGTGTTTTTATTTATGTTGCTTGTGAATTAGGTAAATTTAATTTTGTTTCTTGGTACCAAGCTAACAGATTAATTTTGTTTGCTATGTTAGGGCACTTAATATAGTGTTTCTTTCAATGTATTTCATTTTATTTTTTATATAATAAATTTAAACTATTAATTATGGTGCTAATTACAACAAAGCCTTCACGTAAGTTAATCACGTGCTTGACTTTGCGTTTTTTTTTTGGCACCGCGTCTTAATACCTGTTCAGGTTATAAGCATATGTACTATTAACGCTAGTGAGTTAGAGATGAGGAAAGCTGAATTTAGAAGAAGTGTAGGGGCCTACTACCGACAATTGCGTGGATGGAGAGTGGAAAATCATTTAGAAAACCACCCTCTGTACACCCAACCGGAATTCAAACCTTGACCCCACCTGTCATTGGAAGTCTAGTCTAGTATGATAGTGACTCCTTATACTATCGTTTGCGTCTTAATGTAGGTATATTTACAGTCATTTTATGCATTCACAATTCTTTGAAAAATAAAAAAATACACATAATTAACCTGACACCTGTCATATTTTGTTCTTATATTTACATGGATAAAGCTAGATTTATAATCGTGTACAGCGCTTAACTAATAGCAAGCAATGCATAGCGAATAGTAAACACTTCATAGTTATTATTATTATTATTATTATTAGCACCGCGTCTTACTACCCGTTCGGGCTATACGCACTTACTCTAATGTGCAATGGTAGGGTGATTGTGAGATTAAATGGAGGACCTACAGTTTTACGTGGGATCCGAACCACGGTGGAGGCCTGGCATTCCTCACATTCACAAGTTGTGATTAATACACATCTTGTCAGAGTTCAAGGAAGGGTTTGGCAATCAGATAAATCTCTGCCGGGACCGAGGATTGAACCCCGGACCCTCAGCACAGAAGTCTAACACCTTACCCATAGACCACCAGGTCACACTTCATATTTAAAATATAAAGATTTAATATTACATCTAGTGAATAGGTACATAAATTGGCCTAACCTATTTTATCTACTAGATAAGATCTTTAAAAATAGCTTAATGGTTCACTAAAAAATATATTTCATGGCTTGAGCCCGCGATCGAGTTAAGCCGACCGAGCGTCCACCGAGTTTAGTGATGATAGTGCTAATATTTGCGGATACAGGGTGTTATATAGTCAGCACAACGAACCATCTGGGAGTTAATATCTTAGTTTTCTAAATTGGAGCCGCTACAAATTATATTCAACACTCAAAAAACACCGTTAAATACTTACATATTCACCGTCGTCATAATTTTTATCGAGGATATTAAGAAAGTGTTGTGTTTTTTCTTAAAAAGGACATGGTTGATTTAGGACCTAGCTCGGAATGAGCACACTGAACTAATAACCAAGACACATTCAACGACAAATGTAGTAAATAACGGCGTTGTGACAACATGACAAACTGACACTGATTGAAATTATGTTTAGAACAGCCACGACCTGCATAAAATATTGTCCTCAAACATTGTAATCGCATCCAACACGACTCTACATTAAATATTCAAAGCCACCATTTCCAGTATTTTCATCCATTTTGACGTTCACTGTGAACAGAATAAACACCAATCAGTGTGTCAGAACACCAATCTGTGATTTTCCATATACGGTGTTATATGTGTATTTTATTTTGACGTCTTAGACTGCGTGACCAAACGTGCGAGATACATTATACTAAAACAGACGCCTTGGCATCAGCCCGCAAGTGAGCTGTACTGACCAATTGGCCACCAGGTGAGGATAGTGCCAACGTTTTCAGATAGGAGGTGTCATGTTGTCAGCAAAATAAACCATACGGCCATAAACCTCAGTTCTCTAGACCGGATATGGTAATTATTTATTCGAGTAGTTTCTAATTTGTTCTCACAAGTCTCCAGACACAAAACTAAAAACAATTTTATGTTGAGTTTTTTCAACGATTCAAGCGGAATCTGCTTGAAAGTTGTTTATTCTTGTTCAGAAAGAAGTTTTATTAATGTTTCACAGATACATTCTGGAAGAGCCAGGGAACGAACCCAGGACCTCTTGGTTTGTAGTCATGAACTCTGACAATTAGACCACAGAGGCAATTATACATTATACTAAGCTAATCAAAAGTAAATTAAGAGAATCTATATATTTAATACTGATTTTATTACAACAAATGACAGCGAGAAATAGTATCAACAAAGTTATACTCTCTTAATTTGAACAATTGTTCGTGGTTTCTGCAACCCGTCTTACCGCCCGTTCGGGCTGTCCGAATAGTCAACAGTTAATGCTACCTAAAATAATTATGTTTTATAAACATTTGGTTTAATTTGTACTAAAATATATTTATGTGTTTTTTCTAGTTTTTTAATTTTTTTTTTGTTTATTTTCGTATGGCATATATATGACCGGGATGGACATGACATCCAGTGTGGTTCGCCTGTATGTAGACTATTAGCCGCTCTTGTGGCACAGAACGTTACCCCTTGGAGGTTGTCTACACGTCGTACTCGCAATGAGATGATGTTTATTATGTTGTTGTGGAGCCGGGGTGAGTCTTAACCTAACTTAAGCCTAATTGACCAAACCCTGGTGAATCTTGGGATCACTCTCCTTAAGGTACCAGCCGGGAATCAAGCCCGGGATCCTTAGGCTGGTAGCCCAGTTGCACTGACCACTTACACCACGGGTACAGCTAAGTGGTTTCTAAATCAAGATGTAGGCCTATTGTAGAAAATGAGAAAGGACTTTACTGTGTGTATGAATATATTAGTTTAAAAAAATTATTATTCTTTAAAATACTTGTTATCTGATTTATTGGCGGTATTTAACATTCATTTTCTGAACTAGCTGATTCTATCATCACATGCGAATTCAAATGAGAGAGTGCGATAGGGTTTACCAATTTTGCCCGGAAAGGTATTTTCAGATACCTTCCAGGGTTCTTTTACATGCCCACAATTGACATGGGACAAAGGGCTTTACTTATCCTCCAAAGCAAGTTGTGCTATTGATTTTTATTGCTCAAGAAAAACCCGTTGACGTTGGCTGGTTTTGAACTCACGAACATTTTATCCTGAGGCGAACACTTTACCCCAAAACCACCGATGTTTAACTTTTTAAAATTAAAGTTATGGTGCCACAATGCATTAGAAATACAAATAGTTTATCCAAGGAAGATCAAATATTTAAAACATATAAATTTGATGAGTTTTAACAATATCGTTGTGCCCAATCATTAATTTACTCTTAATTAAATTAATTTTCAATTTTAATATTCATCATCATTCCAGTAACATGTAAAAACTAATTTTAGATAAAATATATTCTATTCAGGCTTTGGTTCTTAAAATATCCTTAAGAATTAACGGAATTTTTTTTCAAACTAAACAACTTTTAAGAAAAAGTTTTGCTTTTTTTATACGTTTATTTTATTAATAAAAAAATCCTAAACCAATATATTTTTACTATAATCTACGGTGGAAGTTCAACATCAATAAATGTAGTATTTTTCAAATAAATCTATTTGGACTAATTTATCTTCCAGCAAAGTTATTTTTTTTAAATAATAATAATACTAGTATAAAGAAGCTTTCATAGTTTTACTCGACCTGCGACTTTTTTTTTTTATCCATCACTGAAAATATTCGATTGACTGACATATCGATTCATCGAACCACCCCCTAACACTACGTTAATGTTCGAGCGTACCCTATTTTTGTTTTATTGGTCAATAAAATATCGGTGATTTGTAGTTATTCTACACTTTTTTTTTATCCTCTTTTGGTGTCAAGTTGTTGGGTTTTTTTTTCTCCCCCTGTCAGCTCTGTGTTTCGCCTTTTGTATGTTGGCTGCAATTCAATTGGGTGGACGTGGAAAGGGGGGGTGGGGTTCAGTGGCGTACGTGTGAGGTTTGCGTTGGTCATATCACTGTCAAACGTGATGGCTGGTAAAGTTGGGGAGAGGGGAGGGGAAAAAAAAGGAATGGCTAAAGTGTTGGGTGATTTACCTTTATTCACACTTCTGTGGGTTGTATTTAAACAATAACATAATTTATTGTAGACACAAGTTTTTTTTTTTAAAAATACCAAGATTATACTTTTTATAACAGTAAACAACATGAGACAAGAGTTGTAGTCACGTTTGAAAAAAAATAGTACTTATTTCATATTTTAATTTTTATTAGAACTTAGATATATTGATTCGTTTTGCGTTAAGATTGTGTGTATATCTTTATTAATTTATCTTTATTTAACTACTGTAATTGATGCTACTTATCTAAGATAGCAGTCGTTTAAATCTCACACTCGTTTAAGGTAATGTGTGTTGGTTGCGGCCTGCCATTTCTGTGACATGACCTTACTGATTGGACTTGTTCATTTAAGAACCATATACCAAAGTTTGTATATAACCTTGTTAAAGGTATTAGGTATATTTATGTCTACCCACCCCATTTACTTCAGCTGAAATTGAATAATCGTAGATACCTTCTTGCCAGTTTACCAAATAATGTGTCCAAAATAGGCAGCCATTTTAAAAAGAAAACAATAAAAATAAATTATGTGTCAGATTACAAACAATACCAATATTAAAATAAAAGAGGAACATAGTTTTTATTTAATAAAGAAGAAAAATTGGAACTTTACGAAGAAGGCTTAAAATAAAGATTGGTTTTGGCGTTTTCACTTCAAAGTTAAAATAATTAATCAAGTTTCAACAAGTTTTAAAATAAGTTTCGTGTAAGTTTTTTTTTTTAGTTAAAACTTTCGAAGTAAAAAAACTTTACCTTGTACTTTGTTGACACCTTCAAGCTACGACTTCTATAAAGGAGGTATAAATGAAATAGACACTGACAGCTCTCTGATATTATGTTCTCCTAATCCAGACATTGGGATTATAAGCCACACGGGTCTGCTTGTTGTCATGGTTCAGACTTTGTAGTGATAATATTGTTACGGAGAACTAATAGTGACGTTTATATTACCGTTTAGAAGCTTAGATACCGGCTTATCAACCGAGACTTAAAAAAACAAACCTAAATAAGTGATATTCAGATTCATCAATAGATGCACACACCCGATTATAAAACAAATTGTTTAAATGAACTTAAATGTTTTAAGTAAATTATGTGTATAAAATTATTATTCCTTTTGCTTTGTTAACTAAAATATAACATGTTATCACTAAGAAAATCTAATAGTAAAAATAAAAGGAATAGACGGAGAATAGCTACTAGGCAATAATGTAAGTAGTTGTATTGATACCATAAAATGTATCTGCTATAATTATATATCACTAAAATATATAGAAACTATATAACCTAAATCCAAAGTCGAGTGTTTGGGTGAAAAAAATCAATAATTCTATAGATTGGTTTAACCATGTATCAAATTTAGATGGGTATAATTTATTGAAAAAAACTACCTAATATAGAGCCCATTAAATATCAGTATATTTTCCGACAATGCTTAGTTTAGTTAACAGCTGATAGTCACTTAGTAAACTATTACTCTAGTATAAATAATGTTAGTAATATGTTAAATTATTAAGCTTGTAATCATTTATTGTTATAACATTACAAAACAAGCTTTGGTACAACAAATGGTCAAAACAACTCCCTTACAGAATACCTTTATGATTCATAAAATGTCTTTAAAAGTCAATTTTAGTTTATTGTAACACTAGTTAATATTTCAAAAGACCAACCTTCAAACATCCTTTAATTTTAACTACGTGCCTATTTAGAGTATAAACTATAAATTACATAATGAATTATATGCTAATTTGTAGCATTACAATCTTTGATTTCAAAATATTATTAATAATAAAAAATCATTACCTAAAATATATCTTATTAACGTTCCAATAGGTCTGTATATTTTGCTTCCTTTTGATTTTTTGAAATTTCCAGAGAAAGAATTTTTTTGGATCACGACAAAACGTTTGAATCGATAAAAAAAATCAATTAATCGAGGGTAAGGATCAATTTTCATAAAGATCGAACATGAACATTCCAACTGTGAAACATTCGTGTTCATCTCCATTCCTCCCTTCACCAAGCACCTATGAAACATTTGGGTCAGTCCTCTCTACAATAACTACCCACCCACTTGTCTCTAAATCATCATTCCTCCACCCTCCTTACGAACCTTTGAATCAAGCAATCCCACCCTGACACCCTTGAGACAGTAGAAAGAAGAATGAGCCAAGGAAACCTCCCCGATCAACGCAACATCCCAAAAAACCAATAGCAGCTTAAAATGAACATACGCGACCTGGGAGGACAGTAGTCAATAATCCACACACCCTGGAGATGAAAACAGCGACAATATTACTTGTCTAGGACAGACACAAAAAGACACAGACACAGACAACTGAACTATAAAACAACAAAGTTCAATCCCAAACCATGTATCATCCTGTGGTCACGTGGTAGGCCGGAAACTTGGCAAATCTTAACAAGAACTGTCATATTTTCTACCACAAGATAATTCTTATCAACTACATTCGGAAAACAGATATAATTTATGTGTGTGAATATATATATATATATATATATATATATATATAAACATATTATATTGATATGAATGAATAAATGTAAAACATAAAAACAATTTGAATAACGAACACATCTGTTATACAAAAAATCTGTTAATAAGGCCAGGCAGTATTTCATTATTATTTTTAATTTGCAAATGTGTGATACCTTATTTCAGTCAGTGGCGTGTATAAATACTTACCTGCCGAGTTAAAAAGTTCAGGGTTCGATTCGGCATGGCAGAAAAATAATACATTAGGTAAAATGTGATTTCCCCCATTACACAGTGATTAATTAACGGACGGGGGCTGGATGTTGTGTCCGTTCTATATTTAAGTTAGTTTATAAATAATTTGATTATTTAACAAATAGGTTTATAAAGTCCACATTAAATACTTCTAGTAAAATATATTAATTTTGTAAACAATATAAAATAAATAGATAGTTCAATTAACATGAAATATTACTCACAAAGCTGGGCACATGGATAAGTGTCAGACTCATTTTGTCTGATCTTCCATTAATGGGGGGGTTTGGGCTCGAGTCTATACCTAGTGTACTGAGGATGGTGTTTACTAGAAAGTCTCCCAATCTCCCTGCAAACAAATTTGGATGAATTTTCTGTAAATTAGGCGTTCTTAACTTTTTTTAGTATCATTTACCTTTTTATATATCTGATGAAGCCTATTTACCCTTTGTCTGTTTGGTGAAGCCTATTGACCCCTTTGTAAGTCTTGTGAAGCCTATTGATTCCTTTTCCTGTTTGGTGAAGCCTATTGACCCTTTGTAAGTTTGGTAAATCCTATTGACCCCTTTGTAAGTCTTGTGAAGCCTATTGATCTCTTTGTTAGTCTGTTGAAGCTTATTACCCCTTTGTGTCTGATGAAGCCTATTGACCCTTTGTTCGTTTGGTGAAACCTATTGACCCCTTTGTAAGCCTTTTGAAGCCTATTGATCCCTTTATAAGTCTTGTGAAGCCTATTGACCCCTTTTTTGTTTGGTGAAACCTATTGATCCCTTTGTAAGTCTTGTGAAGCCTATTGACTCCTTTCTCTGTCTGGTGTAGCCCATATACCGTTGGTAAGTCAGCCTGATTATGGAGATGGTAGTAACAATTACTGCAAATTTAAATTCCAAGGAGACATTTTGTATGAGACGTATAAAACATGCTCAGAACTGAGAGATAATGTATTAAACTATTTATACTCTACAATAGCTGATATCCTGTCGTCCTTTAATAAATGGCTTTACTTCCAAGAAGAAATGTTTCCAAGAACATAAGAGTAATTTATTAGATTCACAATTGTTACGATTCCGTGACATACTTGTGTAACAAAAACCCTTTCAAACGAACAGCTATTATGATTTTTGTACGTTTAACAGCTATTGATGGGGGGTGACCTAGTGGTCTAGGGGTAAGGTGTCAGACCTCTGTGCTGGAGGTCCGGGGTTCAATCCCCGGTTCCGGAACAGATTTATCTGATTGCCAAACCCTTCCTTCACCTCTGACAAGATGTGTATTAATCAGAATGTGTGGAATGCCAGGCCTCCCACCGTGGTTCGGATTTCACGTTAAACTGTAGGTCCTCCATTTCATCTCACAAATCACCCTACCATTACACATTAGCGTAAGTGCGTACAACCCGAACGGGTAGTAATAATAATAATAATAATAATATTAATAAAAAAATTGTAATAATAAAAATTGTAATAATAATAATAATAATAATAATAATAATAACAGCTATTGAATCTAGAAAGGGTTCTTATAAGTAGAAACATTCTTCTAACATTAAAATTTCCAATTTTTTTCTAAAAACTTCTAGACAATTTTGAAACAAAAAGAGATAGTTCGCAAGAGACAAACCAAAGAGTAACATTCTCGAACCAGCCATAGGTGCTGGTGGATGGGAGGAGGGGGGGTATTAAGGTGTTCTTCAGCTTATAAACTTGTGTTTTATGGTTGCTTACTACCCCTCCGGGCTAACCGTATATTTACACAAATGTAACAGTTGAATTTAGAGTAAATGTTTCCACATTTTCGTGCGGAGGGAGTGGGAAAAATAGAGAGTGGGGAAACAGGGCCAGGATTTCTAAACCGACTTTTGCAACATCACTGACAATCCAAAATACCGCAAAAGTGACACCCTAGACTATTCGACCACCAATGTGGCTCATTCTATGTAAAACTAGTGGAAATTAAGCCTACATGGATTGCGTGGTTACTCCTGGAAACGCTCTTATTTGCTTCAAATAGAAAAAAAAAAATCTCTTCATTTTATTTCTTCCAGCCCAGTTTCTTATTAATTTAAAAAATGTAATCCAAATTTTTAAATTCCTGCTTTTATGTTTACATGTTTATGCACAGAGGCTACTAATGTTTAAAATTTCAGGCCTCTACGTGCGGAAGATAATTATCACGCAGTGCTCATGACAAAATCTTCCCTTTATTAAGGCTCTTGGCCCTGTCGAGTGCAAGTCTAAAACCTATTTTGTGGGATGGAGGGCGGGAGGGTGAAAGGCGTGGCGTGGCTTCACAACCAACCAAAGTATCCTTACGCGCCAACAAAAACAGATGGATCACGGAAACAATAGATTGCGCTAGCTACCAGTCAGACCTTGCGGAAAAATCATACGCTTGGAAATGTCAGTGACCTTCGGGTTGTTGACTTACGAAGAAGAAAGCCGCTATTGGCGAGCTGTATAATTTGTATATCTGCTCAAATTAAACTCAAATGTTCTCGGTAAATGAAGTTTATAACAAACCATTCTCTAGTTGATAAACAAGAAAATGGAATATTACAATTTCCCTGAGGCTTAACTTTGACGCATCTCGACAAACAAATATGGCCACGCTCTATATATAGAGGTTTTGCTCTCCCATTGGTCCGAAAGGGATGAAGGGATAGTGAAACGAGATGTGAGGGAATTTACAAATAAGTGATTAAGAAGGGTAAATAATAGAACCACTTCCTGCCCCAGACAAGGTTCATAACGTTCTTTATTTAAAAACTCAATATTTCAGAGACGTAGGCATAATAAACATCACGTAGAGACTACAAGGTTAATTTAATTGTTTTATAATGAAACAAATTTTCTTTCATCTATTGAGTGGATGAGTTATTGTAAATAAAGTTGTAAATATGAAAAAGGGTAAAAAGAAAATCTTGGATGGAGAATAAAATGTCCGCTTATTTCTTGGGAAGAGTAAAACTTTTTAAAATATGATTGTTTTGTACATATTATGATAGCGTGAATAGAAATAAAGTTTGAAAAGCGATGAAGGAAGCTGAAGTGGAAAGAGGAGTTCTAATGAGAGTAAAAAGCATTTATGAGGATAACATGTGTTGTGTTAAGACGGAGAGTGGAAGGACGGAGTAGCTCCAAGTAAAAATTGGAGTGAAACAGGAGAGTGCCCTTTCACCATTACTCTTTGTAATGGTAGTGGAAATGGTCACGGACAAAGTGGCAGGAAAACTCAGGGAGGAAAGAATGAAAGCCATGATGTTTGCTGATGACTTGATGGTATGGGGGGCAGAAAGAAGAGAAAGTACAGGGAAAACTACAAGAATGGAATGAGTAAGTGAAAGATTGTAGAGTGAAATTTAGTATGGCAAAGTGTTAAGTGATGGTAATGACAAGAAAGAGGATAGGGCCTATTAAAGCTATATAAAGTTTGATGATGTAAAGGTGAGAAAATTACAGAACGTAATACCCATTGTCACACATGCAGCAGAAACATGGACAATGAATGTAGAGAGACTAGGAAAGTGGAGGACATGGGAATGAAGTTTGTGAGGAGCATGTTAGCTGTCACAAGGATAAAGAAGATTAGGAATAAAACTATCCAGGGAAGAGTGGAGGTACAGGGAGTACATGAGATAGCAGAGGAAGTAAGGGTAAAACCAAATGGGTATGTAATGAGGATGGAGAACGAGAGGATGCCAAAGAAAATTATGTGAATGAAGTATGCAGATAAAAGATCGCAAGGGAGGCCAAGAAAGAGATGGGAGAAGCAGATAACAGAAATTATGCAAGTGAGAGGAGAAGAATAGAAGAAATTAAAGGAGGAAGAGTGGGGGAAGATAGAGGAAGATGGAGGGATTTTAATAAACTGAGCTGGCCACAGGCTAAAAAATATTGATGATGATATATGCTTAGCTAAATTTTGAATAATTAGTTTTTATATGATGTGATGAAAGCTTATATAGGAAGCATCCAAGCGTAAAAAATAGGGGGCTATCCATAAAACACGTAACTTTTTTCTGTCCATTTTATTTCTTCATGGTTAGAGAGATCAAATACAACTTAGACGAGACTCACTAAATCATAGACTAGGCCTAAGGTAGCATAAATATCTGTTTGGGATCTTGAGATCACCAAACTATTATAAATATCACTACTATGCTTCTATGTTTATGGTGTTAAATGTTGATGTTCTAGGCTAAGATGCTTCAAAAGCTTTTATTTAAATTAAGTTTTAGCTAGAAAATTGCTTTGAACTGGGGTGCTAGTGAGCGCCAGTTTAGTGCATTAATTTTGCAGTTTTTATAGCATAAACATTTTTTGGCAAAAATAGATCAAATATTTCTTCTATAGAAACATATAGTTTAGTTTTCCGCATATGCTAATCTCAAGAGTTCTTGACTATCTCATGAGCATAGCGGCATTTGGTGACAAACTTTTTAAATGCAGAGAAAAAGTTGTCACTAAATTCCAGGACATCCTTGATATATATTAAAGAACTGTTGAGATTAGCATGTGCGTAAAACTAAACTCTATGTTTCTATAGAAGAAATATTTGATTTATTTTGGCCAAATAAATGATTATGCTATAAAAACTTTGAAAATACTGCCCTAAACTCACGCTCACTAGCACCCCATCTTAAGGGCGCTACATGGGGGAGCACTGAAAGCGTTGCAGCTTTTTTGAAATTCTGGATTATTTACGAAGTGATTTGATATTTCATAAAATAGTTTTCAACAAAATTTAGGCTTAGGTTTTGACCAGTTAAAGAGTTTAAACTTTAAATTTAAAGTTTTAAAAATGTCTGGTAACTTATATAAAACCTTAAAAAACAATCTCGCATTTGCTTCAAATTTTATGTTGTGACCCTATCAAAATATGACTTTATTTGATAGAGGATGGCTGGTTCTAGGTCTCTATCGTTTTACTTTAATCTCAGAAGTACAAATATTGGTGTAAGGTGTAGAAATTATCATCTGCTTGAATGATGCATCAATTCCCATGCTAGCAGAAATGAATAATGTCTCATAATGCTTTGAAAAACAAACTTAAAAACAATGTTGACCGATATAGTGAATTTTATAGTGTATAAAAAGATATTTTATTATATTTTCATGGTGGATGTTTTCTTACTATTGATTTGTGTAGTAAAACAAGGACTGCATATATGGTCTAGTGGTTAGAGTTCTTGGCTACAGATCCAGTTTCGACCCCCGGAACGTCCAGATTCTCTGTGTAACAGGGGGTCTGTAGCGGGGTCAACTAAGCCACGCGAGGACAATGGAGAAACTACTTGATTAAAGAAGTAGTGGTTCTGGCCTAGGAAACTGAGATTAATGGATAGAGTGTTTGTCGTGATGACCACATGTCATCCTCTATCCTCAAATGCTGGCAATATCTTCATCAACATGCTTTGTCCACTCACGGGTGGCGAAAACATGAAGTAGTACAACAAATCAACACAAAACGCGAGCGACACGCAAATTTACTCTTAAGTTAAGGGGCTATTTCGTAAGATTTTACAACAGTAAAAACAGCTGTCTGCTTGTATCTCGATTTGTAGGTGCATTCATACTGATCGAATCAGTTGGTTTTTAAATTTGATTGTTTCTTCCACGCAGATTTTATGGAGAAGTGAGGACAAAGCTGAGATTGTTTCTACTAGTGCAGAGCTACCAACGCAGTCTACGTTGATTTCTTGTGATAGGCTTAGAGCTGGTCATGTGGCTACATTTCATTTCTGCTCTTGTTTTGTTCGGCGAATATGTCGGTTCTTAAGTCGTGTTTTATAGCACCCGAAGTGTTTGAAAGCTCACGTAAAATCACCCCAATTTTTGTCCTCTCCTCCCTTCCCTCCCAAAAATATACATAATATTTTAAGTGGAGCATTAGTACTCGGATCTGACCACGCGACCCGTGACAAACGCGTCGTCACGTGACTGAGCTGGTTGTATAGAGTTAGGTTTCAAACTTTTGTTTGCTCTGACGTGAGAAACGCTCGACCTCGTTCTTTTGTTACTATTTCCGTGGGACTTTAAGGAGAGTTCCCATTCTGTTGTTGGAAATATTACTACCCATAATCCTTTGTGTGTGTTTTACAGCCACTTAAGACCCATCTAGGTTACTAGCCCATGCCACATAGCGAGCGTACCAGTGGTTTCGTTGCTGAAGGTTGCCGAGACGAGATGTGTTTAAATATTTTTATTGGGAAAATTTCACATTGAATAAGGTCTCACTCGATTTTATACAGAGTGGGACAGAAAGTGTTGACACATTTAATAAAACTATACTTCTACTATTTTAAATATTAAAGATTTCTAATTAAACTTAAAATAACAACAAAATACTGACAATTTTTCTACAAACCTTTGAATTATTCTGTTTTGCGCACCTTGAAACTTGATATGGCTTTGTGCAAGGTTTCTAGTGGGTTTTTTTTAAGCACCGCGTCTTACTTACAATTTGGGTTATACGCTTATGAACTAATTAAACTAATAGGCTTAGGGAATAAGAAAGTTATATTTATAGGAAGTGAACCCGCATTTTCATAGAGATAGATAGTGAAAAACCATTTTGGAAAAGCCACCCCTCAGTACACTCGACCAAGATTCGAACCTTGATCTCCTTATCATCGACAGTCTAGCCTACCACAAGAATATCGCGTTAGACCACGCGGCCACCGAGGCGGGTAAAGTTTATTGTTGAATTGCTTCAACTTCCCCCAAAATTCGTTCTTCAAATTCCTGAATTATTCTTGGGTGGATCACGTAAACGTGACTCTTTATCATGTCTCACAGGAAAACGTCAGAAGCTGTTAAGTCTGGTAAACGTGGGGTCCTTGCGATGTACCCAAATAGTAAAACAGAGTGACCAGGAAACGTGTGAATCACTTCCAATAATGCTAGATCTTTCTGAGCCCTTAACTGTAAGGGAATGGATACTAACAACATGTGGTTCCAGAAATATGGGGTAACGATCCACTCAGCACGAACATAGGCCTACTACGAGGACCGACTACCCTCCGGCTAGCCGCCCAAACACAATCCAGGTGCCAGGACGGACATTTTTTTACTGTGGGGGCCTGTCAGAGAGTCGTGTTTACGTAACTCGCCCAAGAACAATTCAGGAACTTAAGGCTCTTTTGTGGGATGATGGGTGGGTGGGGGGGGGGGGGGGGGGGGGGGGGGGGGGGGGGGGGGGGGGGGGGGGGGGGGGGGGGGGGGGGGGGGGGGGGGGGGGGGGGGGGGGGGGGGGGGGGGGGGGGGGGGGGGGGGGGGGGGGGGGGGGGGGGGGGGGGGGGGGGGGGGGGGGGGGGGGGGGGGGGGGGGGGGGGGGGGGGGGGGGGGGGGGGGGGGGGGGGGGGGGGGGGGGGGGGGGGGGGGGGGGGGGGGGGGGGGGGGGGGGGGGGGGGGGGGGGGGGGGGGGGGGGGGGGGGGGGGGGGGGGGGGGGGGGGGGGGGGGGGGGGGGGGGGGGGGGGGGGGGGGGGGGGGGGGGGGGGGGGGGGGGGGGGGGGGGGGGGGGGGGGGGGGGGGGGGGGGGGGGGGGGGGGGGGGGGGGGGGGGGGGGGGGGGGGGGGGGGGGGGGGGGGGGGGGGGGGGGGGGGGGGGGGGGGGGGGGGGGGGGGGGGGGGGGGGGGGGGGGGGGGGGGGGGGGGGGGGGGGGGGGGGGGGGGGGGGGGGGGGGGGGGGGGGGGGGGGGGGGGGGGGGGGGGGGGGGGGGGGGGGGGGGGGGGGGGGGGGGGGGGGGGGGGGGGGGGGGGGGGGGGGGGGGGGGGGGGGGGGGGGGGGGGGGGGGGGGGGGGGGGGGGGGGGNTTTTTATGTCAAAACTTTTTTTTTTTGCCAAAATAAATTAATTATTGCTACAGTACAAACATAGAATTTAATTTTATTAACAGTATGAACTCATAATTTCTTGAATATCTGTCAAGGGTGTCCTGGAGTTTTATGATAACTTTTTATCACCATTAAAAAAAAAATTGTCATATAATGCCACCATGCTCGTTACAGATATTATTGAACTGTTGATATCAACATGTGACGAAAACTAAACTAAATATTTATACTGAAGCAATATTTGATTTATTTTGTATAAAAAAAGTTTTGTCATAAAAACTGCAAAAACACTGGCCTTTTCTCGCGTCCCCTTCCATTCCACCTTAAAGCAATTCGACAAGAGACATTACATAACTTAATGTCAAGATTTGAGTAGCACATACATAAATGAATTAAATAATATAGTTGTGTCCATCTCAAGGACATTTAAAAAAAATATTCAAGACTATGTTAACAATTGTCAATCTTTGTTGCTATTAAGTTTAATTTGAAGCATTTAGTAAACAAAATAGTAAATATATTCTAATGATATGGGAATTATAATGTGTTATCATGCCTTGCGACGTATTTATTGTGACATAATTGCCCCACGTTGGGCGCCAATTTATAATGCTACAATTTATTGAGATATAATTGTCCCACGATTGGGAGAGAATTTATAATGCTACGGGTTGGTTGTCCCGCGATTGCACCAATTAATATCATACGGTTTAATTTTGGAATTTATAGCCCCGTGATCAAGCGCCAATTAAAATTGTTATCGTTTACTAAGCTGATATTTGCCCCGTGATTGAGCACTAATTAAAGCGGTGCGTATTGTAATCGTGATAATGCCCTGTGATTGAACAATATCTATAACGATATTAAGTAAACAAAACTTTTGATGCTGCACACGATTTATTAAGATGATTTAATCTTCTGCACTGAAGATATACTATTTATTGATACAGTTTGGATGAACTAGAGATTATTTTTCTGTGTACTTTATGGATTTAAGTTAGTGGCACTCTCTTTTTCTATCACTCTGTAGATTCTAGTTACCGGCAATGTGTATTTATGTTATGTGTGTTCATACGCACAAGTGGCTTATACATGATCTACCCCTTGCCTCTTGGACACCTTGTCCCCAGGGTCAAAACCAACTAATAGAAAGACTCCTGGTAATACGATGTTGTGAAGGCTGGCTTCCTATTGGGTGTAGGGAGCCAGTGTCATAAGATCTTTTCAATACTATGGAGCTGATAAAAAAAAGTTTAATCGGTATTACATTGACATTATTTCTGAAAACACGTGATTTTCCATGGATGAAGTATTAAAAGGATAATTTACTTATAGCACTTTAAAGAAAACTACATTTCATCCATGAATTTTTGAATATTATAGAGGGGTCCAAAACAGTATCATTACAATATACTATAATTTTATTAAATGTGTCAACACGTTCTGCCTTACCCTGTAGCAACGTATATTTTCACCATTCACACCATGATTACAAATTTGAAACTACCGTATTCCTTTCACAGTTCTCTCTATATTTATTGAACCAAAACGTTTGGGTAATAACTGAGCTATTATTTCAAATCAAAGATAAATATTTCATTTACTGATATATTCAATCATACACAAATCCTGGTTTCCATGGAGATGAAAACAAACAATGAGTGTGTATAATATGAGCCACTGCGCACAAAGCAGAAAAGCTAGACATTAGATAGAAAAATCTGTTTTTTTTTGGTTTTTTTTTGTGAAAGATACTATTTTGGCTAACATTCTGGACACCTAACCTTTAAAATGATTGTTCCTTTGTCATAATTGGATAAGCCATTTGTAATTATATGGAATTACACATCTCGATAATTTATTATCAACATCTATATTCAAAATTACGATATTATAAATGCGAGCGGGTAGTAAGATTTATTTGTATTAAGTTGCAAGGTATGGTGACATCTTTCTACGTCTCTGTTTGAAAAGCCAACTCAGTCTTGTAAACAGAAACGCACCTGGATGACCACACCTTTTTTTTCTTTTGGGAAGTTTCGAGAAGGAAATGTCGCTAGATATACCTACTTCAAGGTACGCATCTCTTCACTTGCCTTCCTGACGAGGAGCCGTGTAGGTTGAGTCTATGACATATTAATCTATATTCTAAATTTCACGTGTCGGGAATTATCATGCATAAAACGCAATATTCGGGCTCTTATTAATATCTACAACGTGTGAGATATCTATCAAAAAACTGTTTATCTACTAAAAATAAAAAACTATAACACACCAAAACTTTTGTTTTCTAAAATAAGACACTATTTTTAATTATTATAATACAGAATAACAAACTTGAAACCAATTCAATAATTATATAAAATATCACACTAATTGTGGTTAACAAACAAATAATATATCAGGCTAGCTCTTTTAAACGTTACACATTTTCTCGTAATTTCAATAAATGTTCTTATCAATATATACATTTATGAGATATGATATTTAAAAAAGTGCTGGTTTACTTTTGAAGACTTTGGGTTTTATTTAGGTTAGATACGCACTGGTGGTCCCGTGGGCAAAACGTCCGGCTCGTAGGCCTATCAGATTTATGATTACTGGAAGGTTGAGTTTCAAATGTCAGCCTTGTACATTGTGAGTTTGGTTTTTTATAATTATGATTTATGACTGTGGTTCTATCATCCTATTTCTATGCTAATGACAATTTGTATTTTTCTAACTACCTTCTTTATACCTACCCACGTTAGTGGGTGAATGGTCTAAGGCATCATTCTCGTGTTAAATTGGCCTGCTAATGATGTAAAGATCAAGGTTCGAATTTTGGTTGGGTGTACTGAGGGTGGTTTTCCAAAATGGTATTCTACTACCCTCCCATACAAATGCGGGTGCACTGATCTAAATTAAACTTTCTTAATCCTTAGCAAATTAGTGTAGCTAATATATAAGTGAATAAATCAAACGGATAGTAAGACGCGGTGCTAAAAATAACACAAAAAGCATGGACATTGATTGCAAGAGTGACAAGGAAATTGGAGGCCATGGGAATAAAGTTTGTAGGAAGCATGCTAGCTGTCACGAGGAGAAAAAAGATTAGAAATGAAGTTATCCGGGGAAGGGTTGGGGTACAGGGAGTACATGAGATAGTAGAGGAAGCAAGACTTAGATGGTATGGGCATGTAATGAGGAAGATGGAGTACTTGAGATAATAGAGGAAGTAAGGCTGAGATCGTATGGGCATGTAATGAGGAAGATGGAGTACCTGAGATAATAGAGGAAGTAAGGCTGAGATCGTATGGGCATGTAATGAGGAAGATGGAGTACCTGAGATAATAGAGGAAGTAAGGCTGAGATCGTATGGGCATGTAATGAGGAAGATGGAGTACCTGAGATAATAGAGGAAGTAAGGCTGAGATCGTATGGGCATGTAATGAGGAAGATGGAGTACCTGAGATAATAGAGGAAGTAAGGCTGAGATCGTATGGGCATGTAATGAGGAAGATGGAGTACCTGAGATAATAGAGGAAGTAAGGCTGAGATCGTATGGGCATGTAATGAGGAAGATGGAGTACCTGAGATAATAGAGGAAGTAAGGCTGAGATCGTATGGGCATGTAATGAGGAAGATGGAGTACCTGAGATAATAGAGGAAGTAAGGCTGAGATCGTATGGGCATGTAATGAGGAAGATGGAGTACCTGAGATAATAGAGGAAGTAAGGCTGAGATCGTATGGGCATGTAATGAGGAAGATGGAGTACCTGAGATAATAGAGGAAGTAAGGCTGAGATCGTATGGGCATGTAATGAGGAAGATGGAGTACCTGAGATAATAGAGGAAGTAAGGCTGAGATCGTATGGGCATGTAATGAGGAAGATGGAGTACCTGAGATAATAGAGGAAGTAAGGCTGAGATCGTATGGGCATGTAATGAGGAAG
>CABFWB010001457.1:146845-159112 GCA_902151455.1 Timema bartmani
AAAAAAAAACCATCCAAGGTGTGAACGTTATGTTTATACCGCAGTGCAGGACCACAAATCTACAACACACGGACGTAACGCCCTTTGTCTCACGGTTACAGGGGGGTGTCAGGGATAAGGGGGGAGGTTTTCTAACGCTGTAATATGGAGCGTTATTACACCGCGTGTTATATTCCTCGCCTTGAAGACCTTCCAACCTCTCTACGACATTTAAAACTGAACACAGATATGCACGCGTTTGGCGCGAAGTCCATACAGATTTAAAGGCGATACAATATAACAACGCTCCTTCCTTTTTAATTTCTCGTGACCCCCTCGGATAAAGAAAGTATTGTGATCGTCAAAAAAATAATAGTATTTGAGATGTTAATAGATGTCTACGTTTCAAGATCTCTTGTAACCAAAAAAAGTGGTAATGCCGTTTGTCTGTCTGTTAGTGGGGCTAGAGCCCAAACAATTTTACCGATGAGGCTATGACTTTGTATTGTATAACTAAAAAATGACACCTGGACACAGGTGTCAAAGCCTGGACCTTTGGCTTAGTACGCCAATGCTCTAACCATAGAGATATCCAGGAGTCATCCCATACCCAGAGTCATTATTCACTCATATTTTAAGGCAGAGTCTGTGATGGACGTGTGGAAATCGTTATCTAGATATGAGTGATCAATTAAGATCACGAGTTATCATATAACGCAGCCAGCTTCGACTCGGTAAGGCTTTATGCTGCCAAATTGTACAATGACAACTGTGTGGATAGCATATCACTATGGATTAAATAACCAAGCTCTTATATTTGTTAATTACATTTATGACCGCATCTAAATATCATATTCTTTAAATTCCACCCAATCCCCCGACCTAGGTTTCATTCTATCAGAGCTCCAAATATTTCATAAAGCGAAAAACGTTTTCCCTATAAAAAATCTATTATATATATTCTCCATTTCCTGTGTTTGTCCTTTCCATGATTCCTTTACGTGTTCATAAGTGTCCTAACATTCATCATTATTTATATATACACCGTGTCTATGGACGGGGGAAAAATCTGAACTAACTTTTACTTGATGACTTGTGAAGTGATGTATATTATTTTATATCGTTAACTTTGTGGGTGGTGAGAACTGTTGGAGAAACTAAGAAGTTTCCAGAAAAATACTTAAGAGAATTTATTAGTTGCGATATGTTTTGTTTTTATTTTATTAAGTCGCCCAGTCTCAGCATCAAATCGTTTTTGATTCGCCTGATTTTTATATTTTTAAGAGTCCATTTTATTTTCATTGGTGGGCCTTTCTGACCTATGAACTTCAACGTAAGGGCGTGGATACCAACAACCTGTGGTTCCAGCAAGCTGGGGGCAATGACCCACAAAACATGAACATCAATGGAGGTACATACATTGAAAAATTGTGCCTGACCACATCTTTCTGCTGTTTGTGGACATAGCCTGGCCATTTCGCTCACCAGACTTAGGAGCTTAGGACATTTTCTTGTGGAGCGTGTTAAAGGGTCGTGTTTATTTGACTTCCTCAAAACAATTCAGGAACCTTGATAACTAATAATAGGAAGTTGAAGTAATTCACCAAAATAGATTTCACAAAATCAGGTCAAGTTTCCAGAAGTGAATATAACAATGTATTATTATAATAGTGGCCGTTTTAAGTATATTTTTTAAATAAATTAATCATTAAAGGATGCGAAGAAAAGTTTCAATCTCCTACTATCATTTCAAGTTTAATTTGAATCATTTATTAATCAAAATAGTAAAAATATTGTGTTGTTTAGTGTGTCAAAACTTTATGCCTCAACCTGTATATGTTACACTCTAATAGTGAAACTGGTCATTTCATGAAATGGGTAAACTGCTGACAATTTTCGTAAACTGGCTTCTTCGTTTGACCATTTCACGAACTGGGGAAAACTTGCATTAACTCTTGCCCATTTCAAGAACTGTAACTTGTCTTCTATACTACAAGCTTAACTGAAATTCGTTTTTAAGGTATTATATTAAACCAAACTAACATAGCTTAACAAAACATACCATCATCAAACTATTATAAGTTAAATAACTTAGTCCAAACCGGTTCTTCGCTTTTTCATTTCACGGACCGGAAAAAAAACTCATCCTGTTCATGAATTGGGTAGCGTTTGGAGCTGCCCAATTCATTAGCTGGATAATTATTTTCCAAGTTCGTGAAAATGGTTAAAAAGAGGGGCTTGCTCATGGAATGGGCAGAAATGTGCCCAATCAATGAACTGCGCAAATTTACGAATGGTGTGTAGCATAAATATTATAAATAAATACACTTATTAATTTTTAATATACTCAGCATCTTATTGCTCATCTGTCTGGCCTATGTATATATTTTCGATTGTTTTGTTAGAAATGAGGAAGGTATAATTTTGAAAAAGTGTATGCGAGTTTACTTGGAGATAGTTTAAGAAAGCCTTTTAGGGAAAAAAAACCCAGCAAATTTGGCTCTGTTGAGATTCAAACCCAGAACTTCTCCACCGCCAGAAAAACGGACAAGATAAGATCAGCGTCTTTGTCCGCGTGTCCATCTGAGGGGATGTGTTGATCATACAAATAATCCATCTTGGTTATAATCAACTTCAACGTTGAGAGTTTATTTCACCCTCTCTTCTTATTTAGGTCAACAGTACGAATCTTCTTTTCTTCAGTAGAGTTAAAAGCTTCGTCCACAATGATGTGAAGATAAGTTCGTTCATTTAGGTAAAAGCATTTTAAATGGTGTGGCGAGCTGTATTATACCGTCTTTCCGGACCTCACATCGCTCCATTGAAATCCAAATGTATTCGACCCGCAAGAAATGGAACTAAGATGGTATCGTGACTAGAATGGGGGGAAGGAAATGTGTGTATATAGACGTAAAATGAAGATATCTAGACGTAGTATTTGTCTGGCTTATATCGCTCTTCATCGACTGACTGTACACACTTTTTGCCATTTTGAGGATAAAAGTGGACCTTTTAGTTGTTCGATTCAAGAAATTAATTATATATTCAAAACACATTTTATTTATGTACATGTAGTCGAACTCTGAGGTGTCCTCAGGACCCAATTATAGCGGGTTCAAACCCAGACGATGTCAACGGATTTTTCTTGAGCGATAAAAATCCGTAGCACAACTTCCTTCGGAGGGGAAGTAAAGCCGTTGGTCTCGTGTCGATTGTGGCATATAAAATAACCCTGGAAGGTATGTGAAAATACCTTTCTTGGCGGAATTGGTAGGTCTGTTTGATCTCGCTCATAGAAATTCTCGTGTGCTAATATAGTAAGTTGGTTTAGAAAGTGCACGTTAAATACCTCAAATAAATTAATGTACATAAATTAGATTAAATATTTGACCCGTTCTTCGCACAGGATAACCGCATGAAACTTTATAAAATTAGGACTTTCAACATCCGGTTACCATTATTTTGATAGTTACTTCGTTTATAATCCTGAGATAATTATGTAAATCACAAAAATAACAATTAATAAATAATAATGAAAAATCTTTGAAATAAAATATTACCAAGTCCACAAATTGTATGCACAAACAAATGCAATCTATTGACAACGCAATATTTACCTAAGAACGATCAAAATTTAAGTGAAACGAATTAATATACATTGTTACATAAACATGTTGGAGAAAAAACCATAATATTTCACCAAAGACCATAAATGAAATAATAGATACTATAGTATACTACTTAGTACAGCGTCTTACTGCCCGTTTGGGCTATACGCTTAAGTACTAATTACACTAATGGGTTAGGCATTGGGACGGTTGAATATAGAGGAAGTGAACCCGAATTTGCGTGTAGGGATAGTGAAAAACAATTTCAAGGAAAACCACCCCCAGTTCACCCAAGCGAGATTCGTACCTTGATCTTCCCGTCCTCGGCAGTCTAGCTCAACACGAAACTAACGCGTTATCTAACTATACCACCGAGGCGGGTGAAATAATAGACTCTGTTACAGAGCTCTATTAAATATTGAGCATCATTATTTCCCAAAGAAAATCACTGTTCCCCAAGATATGAAGCCAGAATTTATTTTAGTTATGTTACTCCTAGATAGGCACTAGTTTATCCGTCAATTGGTACCTATGTAGGCCTAGATTCCATCCTAAGGAATCAACTTTAAGATCCTATTTAATATTTGTATCTCTTTATTTCTAGACTATTAACGTCTTCCTTTGCAAAGTTGAAGTTTTCTACTATATCGAGGAAGTATTATTTGTATTAGTTTGGGACATTAATAGCCTCCTTCTACACCCAGTACTGTCTCTTTGTGTGTCCGTATCTCAGCACAGACCCGACTACCGATTGGGCTAAAAATTTCTCTCCAGGGATTTCATATTTTCCCACAGTTATTTTTTAAATCATAGGTCCACCCCTAAAATTAAGGATAGTTTAGTTAAAGGTAGAACTAGAAAGAAATAATTTTATCGAAATCGGCTCTATTGATTTTGACTGAAATTCGTATATAATCAAAGGTTATAATTACAAACAAAATGGTGTATTTCTTTGTTCGGGGGAAATTAATTAGATCAGTACTGCCCAAATCTTTTAGAACAACAACCTAATTTTTTAAACGACAAACGTTCGTGACTCATTTGGCATTAATAGGACATATGGGGATATTCTTTCGATTTTAATTTTTTTATAACTCTACAAAAACTTATCTTTTTGCCATAATGAGGCTAAATAGTTTAAGGCCAGGATTGCCCAACACCATGAATATTAGAGATACTTTCAAAAGGTCTAAAGTTTTCAGGAGCTACCCAGTATACAATTTTTTTGCATCGCGTATTGGCTGCTATTGTAGGTTGCACACATAATTTGGCATCAAACTTTTGTCAAACTGGGGGGGAGGGAGGGAGGACTGGGGAGGTTCTGTGGTTTGCATTTATTGTAATTGTAATGGAAAGAGAGTAAAAATACTAATATCTAATACAAGAATTATTCATTATTTAAACAACATGATAGAAAAATATATTTAATAAAACTTGTTGTGTATGGGACTGATAATAATGGCATTAATTCTCATCCACCATTTATTTGGATCTCTATGTTTTGTGAATAGCTTGCCACTTTCATTGGAATGCAGTTACCAAGAACCTTTATTTATATTGGATTTCCACAACCTTCAGTTGGAAAAATGGTGATTCAGACAGGTAAAGCAGAATAATGCCTTCACTCGGAGTGCAACACGAACCAGAACTGATTAATTTCTCATCGAGACAAGAGGCCTCACATATCCTCAACTTGAGGCAAACCTCTTCAACGATAAACCACCCTAAGAAGTGCAACATATACGTTCCAAGTGAGCCACTGAAAATGCTGTCGTGGGCTACTGGTAGCTCACGATTGACTATTTGTCTACTCTTGGTCCGAGATGTAATTTTCATAATAGACCAGACTGCTGATGATCGGTGTTCGAATCCTGGTTGCGTGTACTGAGTATTATTATTTATAACTTGTTTTCCACTATTGGTTCAATTCCTTTAAATTCATAACTAACACAATAGCGTAATTTGTACCTTTGCGCATAGCCCGAACTGGTAGTAAAAAGAAGTATCAAAAAATATATATATTTACCAATAATCGGCAAATTTGTAAGCTAAATTAAAAATGTGTTTTGTCTAAATAATGTTTCATTAATTAATACCATGATAAAATAACATTTCTGCTCTTATATATATACCGATATGAGCCAAGAATTGTAGATATTATAATGGCAGGTATCTTACAGATAAGATTTGGTTGGTTTCCCATATTTTGCGGCATCGATTATTTTCCCCAGCTAAATTATTCATCCCTCTACTATGAATAATTCATGAGAACAGATTAATAGCACTTCCACATCTAGCGATGGTTAAGATAACCTCTTTGCTCTCCCCTCAGCTGTTACTAGGGTGTGTGTTCGAACCCACGACCGGGGAATGGAAGTGCTATTTAATTAAATGGAAATGTATTACTGGACGTCTTAGAGTAGATACCGATCACGAGGCGCCGCGGCGCCTTAAAGAGGCGGATAACCGACCACTGAAAAACTGAGGTAAAGTTATATTTATCTGATCTGTATTCTTGATAGTATATATGAGACAAAAAGAAGTTTTCAATATCCACCATTGTAAACATGCAATTTTGTTTTTGTTTGGGGAAAAGACTATACATTATACTGGAGTTGTCTGCCAACTCATCTCATAGTAAAAATAAAAAAACACTGTGTCCTAGTATCCATCCACTATCTATCTGAATCTACCTATATTTATGGCATAGGGATGATAAGGATAGAATTTGTGAGTACATTTATCCACATTTGCGTGAAAGTTTAAAGGAGAGCTATTAAAAAAACATAATCCTCATTGAACCCTTACGGAATTTTAACTCTTAAGCCTCTGTAACTGGAAAACCTAACCATAACACGAGGTTGTCGTCTCAGGCCGTGCGTCCACAGACATGGGTGCAAGGGTATTTATCGTAATAACTGACTATTCATATCAGTAGATGAGCTACAAACTAACTTAATTCTATAACAATCGCCCAATAACCCGGCCCGTTTATTAATCACTTAAAAAGTTTAGTTAACCTATAAAAACCCGAGATTAGCTGATTTCTTGAATTGGTTATTGTTTTCACTCATCTTTGAGAGAGAGAGTCAGGATTTATTAGAATATAAATAATAGATTTACTTAAGTCTTATTGATAACTGCATGAACCTACTTGCTTCATATTTCTTCATCCATTTGGCTTACCAGGAAAATGGTAAAGTGTTATGTCTTTCTCAGTTTTTAAAATTGAATTGAATATAGCACAACACATCAATTATTGTTTTATATTATGACCTTTTTTTTATTTTATTCATTATATCGACATTTATATAATAAAACTACGTTTAAAGATGTGTTGGGTATCAACAAGAAATGCTTAGTTTCGTGTGTAGGCCATTGTTCTGTTCAGCTTCTGTGACTGACGCGAAAATTATTATTATTATTATTATTTTAGCACCGCGTCTTACTACCCGTTCGGATTATACGCTTAAGTACTAACTACACTAATGGATTAGGATTTGGGAAGGTTGAATTTAGAGGAAGTGAACCCGCATTTGCGTGGAGGGAGAGTGTAAAACCATTTAGGAAAAAACACCCCAGTTCACCCGACCGAGATTCGAACCTCGATCTCCCCGTCCTCGGTGGTCTGGCTCAACACGACTGGCGCGTTAGCCAATTACGCCACCGAGGCGGGTGATTGGTTTAAGGCAGCCGTTCCCAACGTGGGGTAAGCCTACGTGCCCGGGTGTTTGGGGGGTACGCGAAAATATTTGATTAATGGCAGAAAGGGCTACATATGCCAGCAGTGTAAGACAAAAGATCAGTCAAAAGTTATTAAATTAACTCAACGATATGGTGAGGGGAGGTGCGGGTTTTATTCTATATTTGACCTTGAGTAAATGATTTCAATTTTGAACATAAAATAGTTTTTATGATTATTGATAAATTAATAAATGAATTAAATAAGTTTTTATTGCATATTTTTCTTTTTTAATCTAAACATATCTGTACCTCTTTATTCAGATTATTATCACATTGTTTTTAATCCCATTATCAGCCCATTTATTTTTAGTTGCTACAAATAAATCAGAAATAACTACTATTGTAGTAATTAAATATTTTGCTAAAAAAATAAGGGCACAATTCATGTAAATGGGCTGCCAAGAGTTACGCAAGTGAAAAAAGATTGGGAACCGCTGGTTTAAGACATCACTCCAGCAAGAGGTCAAACTGCCAATGATGGGGTTCGAATTATAGTCGGATGTACTGGGGGAAGTTCTTCCTAATTTTTTTTACACTCTGCCACCACACAAATGCGGTTACACTTTCTATAAGTTCCACTTTCCTCGTCCCTAATGTATTAGCATAGTTATTATATATGCGCATAACACGCACGGGTGGTGACCTGGTGGTCTAGGGGTAAGGTGTCAAGACTTCTGTGCTGGGGGTCCGAGGTTCAATCCTCGGTCCCGGCACAGATTTATCTGATTGCCAAACCCTTCCTTCACCTCTGACAAGACGTGTATTAATCACAACTTGTGAATGTGTGGAATGCCAGGCCTCCACCGTGGTTCGGATCCCACGTTAAACTGTAGGTCCTCCATTTCATCTCACAATCACCCTACCATTACGCATTAGCGTAAGTGCGTACAACCCGAACGGTTATAATAATTTCATGGACGCACAAATTCACAGTTTTGATATCTTGTCACATTTTATTTATTTTTATTTCCAATCTATTCGCAGAGCACTTGGAGATGCTTTGCTTAGCACACTTTGGGAACCTCTGACCTAGACCACCAGGTCAGCTGGTTTTTTGGCTCTAGTCCGAGATATAGACAGAAAAAGATACGATATCGTGATAGCCACTTTTCGGTTTCAGGTAATCATGAAACATCGAGATTTATCAAAATATCGAGTTCGATTAGTTTGTAGATCACAGTACTTCTCTTCTTTGAGGGGTTCGTGAGAAAGCTAAAAAAATAAATTGGCCTTTACTGTTGTGTTTCAAGATTCTGCTACTACGAGCGCTGTATGCATCAAACGAACGGTTCTTATAAGGCGGAGCGGGTACGATACGACTCGCGTACGACGGAAAATAAAGAAGGAAAGGATTGTCGTGATAGTCCCGTGACAAGAAGACACATGTCCTTCAGACATGTCCTGCGTGGAGGATCGATACACGAGAAGGAGCAGATCCTTGTCACAGGACGAGGATGAAACGAAGGCGGAACATTACAATGCAGACAGGGACAGTGAGCTTAATTGGACATTGACTTACATTCGGGAGACTTCTAGAATTCCTCGCCCGTGCCTCTCTGGCTGAATCTCTCTGCTGTTGGGTGGATTTAAATTTAGGTTCGATGATGTACACTTTCTAAACACAAGACTGTGCCATGTGTATACTATTTAGGCCAATATTTCCTGACGCTAAACACCCAGGATTATGTCAATAAACATGAAATTATGTTCAATTACTACATTATTTAATCAACCCCATGGTGTAGTGGTCAATGCATCTACCTACGAGCTTAGGCTTTCCGTGTTCGATTTCCGGCTGGAACCTTTGTTAATTTTTACTGAAATGGTAACTATTCCAACGGTCATCAAGGTTTGGTTAGTTAGGCTTAAATAAGGTTTTGGTGTTTCAACTAGTTCCACACCCTCATACTCCCTATCACCTTCATACTTACTATCACCATCACACTCACTATCATCCATATACTCACTATCACACTCATATTAATTATGACCATCACTCAATATCAGCATTACCTTATCTCATTGGAACATGGAGAGAGCCTCCAGGAAAGGATGTACTATTAGTACATTTGGACGTCCCCTGGACAACGGTACATTAGTACTGGCTAATCTTTCCACAAACTGACCTACGATTGATGTATCTCAGACGTGTAATATTATTATCACCACAATATTTGAGACACCACCTTTTTTCCCCACCTTTTTAACGTACACTTTCTAAACACAATAGTATTACTAGGAGACTAACCACTTTCATGTCAGTTTTACCAAACATTAATCACCCAGGAGTGTAAACATATTATATTAAATTATGCCTGAATATTGCATCATTTGATTCACAACCTTCTTTTTCACTTAGTTATCTAACGTGCAATATCTAGACATACGTATTATTGCATTGGAATACGATTAATGAAATCACTTAACCAAGAAATCATGTTTAAAACTACACACAAAATCTCTAAATTAGGAATATACAAACAAACTATATATTTTTCTTAAATGTATAAAAACGAAATAAATACACCCTTCTAGTATACACAATTAATTAATATTATTCTTAATTATACAATTATGATTCGTTATTTTAGTAAACATTATTAATATTATTATTTTACATCTATTACTGTTTTCAGCCATTGGCCAGGGTCAAATTTTTTATTCAAGTCATATATTTTCCACCACTAGCTTGCTAGGTCTGTCGTATATTCATAAGTCTTATAATCTAGCTTAAGACTAGGACCAGCACAACATCTAGTCCCCCGGTCATTAATTCATCTCTGTGAACGGGTAAACCCACATTTCACCAATGATAAATTTTTCAGCCATGAAGGGAATCATACTCGGGACCCTTAGCTCGGTATACAGACACGCTACTGACTGAACTAAGGTGTCGGACATTGTAATTATTTTATTTAGTTTTTATTTTGTCAAATTTTCATGGTTTTTATCTTGCTTTATTTTACAACCTACCACACTTTTAATTTTTAACTTAAAAAAAAGTGGTCCGCTGTCTTAACTACGATTTTGTTACTCCTTACTTACAAATCTTTAGAATGTTTTCTAAAATAATTGTAATTATTTGTCAGAAAGGCTGAATTTATAGGAAATGCACACCCGTCTCAATGGCTTAGTTAGTTAACGCGCTAGTTTCGTTTTGAGCTAGACTGCCGAGGACGGGGAGATATAGGTTAGAATCTCGCTTGGGTGAACTGGGGGAGATTTTTCCTAAATGGTTTTCCACTCTCGCTCCACGCAAATGCGGTTCACTTCTTCTAAATTCAACCTCCCAAATTCCTAACCCATTAGCGTAATTAGTACTTAAGCGTATAGCACAAACGGGTAGTAAGACTCGGTGCTAAATAAATAAAAAATAAAAATACATGAAATGTATCCGTATTTGTGTGAAGCTAGCGTGTAAAGCCATTTAGTAAAAATCACCCTCATTGCACCTGACCAGGATTTGAACCCTTATATCCCAGTAATCAGCTGCCCAGTCTATTGTGAAAGTGATGCCACCCACAGAACATTCGATCACCGAAGCGGGTCTAAATTAGTTAATTATTTTGATGATTAGAGATATTTTTTAATAAATAAAGAATAAGAAAAAAAAAATAGCACATCCCTTGGCTATCTAAAATCTCAACCAACTTTGAATGAGGCCATTAACGTTGCCACCATGCTTAAAATCAAATTAAGTATCTTTTCAACCTTGGGATTTAAGGGGTGTCTACCTGGAAATTTGTAAACACTGTATGCCTCCAGAAGCTATTCGGAGGTTATTCCTACCGTCACTGAACAGAAGTGTGCAAATAATGTAATTATATGTTAGGAGCCTTTCACGAATCAACCACGAATAACATTAATTTTAATATGTAAAAAGTTAATTTTGTCAACTATGTTTTAAATTCCAGTTAACTCTTACTTATCCGCTTAGATGGCCGCATGGTCTAACGCGCTAGTATCGCGGTGGACTAGACTGCCGATGACGGGGAGATTGAGTCTCAAATCTCGTTTGGGTGTATTGAGGATGGCATTTCCAAACTAGTTTTCCACTCTCCCTTCACGCAAATTCGAGTACACTTCCTATAAATATAACCTTCCTAACCTCTAAAACCATTAGTATAATTAGTATAAAAGGGTATAACCCGAACGTGTAGTAAGACGCGGTGCTAAAATAGAACTCTTATTATACCATCCCTAAACATCAGAATAGCAAAATGCCAACTTATTTGTAAAACGAATAGCGATGCATTTATGTTCCGAATCATAAAAACTGAAAGATAAAACTACAATTATATCAGGGTGGCTGTGATATTCAGGGATATTATCAAGGGACGATGGACAAGCAATCTATACGCAAGACAGTACGAACCCTTAAAATACATAACGATTGGCAGCCATTGTCAAACCAGCGGATTTATTTACTCAATGCTGAGCAAGAGAAATTATTAACTATCGATTCTCATTCGGAAACTGCTTTTGTTTTTAAGAATTGAGCTATTTGAGATTCAATCCGCACTGATGGACACGCAGACAAATATCTGTCTCACTTATTCTTGTTTACTAGGTATATGGAGGTCAAGATTTTGAGCTCCAACCGAATGTGTTTGTTTTTTTAACGTTTCCACCCCTATATCTTCACGAAAATGAAGGTACAAATCAATCTAAATTCAACCTTCATATCTCCCCCTTTAGTATAGTTAAAAGCGTATCGACCGGAACGGTAGTAAGACGTGGAGCAAATATAAAATTGTAGGGAGAAAAATATATATATCTCTTTTTTTAAGAGGCTTTCTCTCCCGAGCAGACCTCTGAGCCTCCTCCCCTCCAGTAGAGGAATAAAGTGAAGATATACCAGAGATCGATGGACAAGAAACTGCAGCTGAATGTGGCAGTGCCCGTAGATAAACTAGGGAGGACTGCGAGTTCAGGA
>CABFWB010001458.1:0-11446 GCA_902151455.1 Timema bartmani
CAGAGCCTATGTATGATTGGTCAAATGGGGACAGAGTGGGTGATAACATACATTTCCATGTGAGGTGTGTAAAGCAGAGCCTATGTATGACTGGTCAAATGGGACCAGAGTGGGTGATAACATATCACAGGTACAGTTTTAACGTGCTCTACAACACTCCACGACATGATAATGAATATAATTCAGGTATGAAGGAACGTTTAGAAAATATAAACATATTTTTTGCGTTCAACATTGATAACATTTTACTTTATTATTAATGCTTTATAGGTATTGATAATATCTATCAAAATTGACCACTGCATATCAAATTATTTGACGTTTGAATATAAAAAACAGTGTTTTGTAAACTTTCGTAACTGTCAACCAAGTTTATTCCTATCTGAGTCACGAAGAAAAGCGAACAAGTTGTTAGTAACATTTTTGTTCAAAATAAAGAGTTGAAAAAACGAAACACATCGGTTTTTGGCCAGTCGACAAAGTTGTCTGTCTCATCTCTTCTGATTCACCGGTGACGGGGATGGCGGGGTTCGCATCCCTGCCGGCTCTACTGAAGGTGGTTCCACCCAAGCGGGCTCCCTATCTTCCTAAACTTGAATACGGGTACACCTCCTCTAAATTTAACTTTCCTCATCCCTAACCAATTAGCGTAATAAGTTCATCTGCGAAAAATCCGAACGGGTAGCGAGACGCATTGACCAAAAAAAAAGTATGTTTATAGTGCGGTCGGAAAAGATGAAGATAGGACGGCGTAAGAGGTCGTCCAAGCAGAATTCGGAGCTGTCATAATTGAGGGATGTGCGAGCTGAGGTTAATCAGACACCGCCCTGGGATGACGACATAGAGAGCGTTGTCGGGTGAAAGTACGACGGACGGACCGCGGCCAGGGGGAAGTGGGGGTAGGGGGGATACGACAAGTCGAGCGTGGGAACGAAGAGTTTTTACCTGTTGGTTGTCTCTCTCTTGGGTTGGACATTCGCTGGTCGCAGAGGATACTTTTGGATGCTGGTAATTTAACGTGCAATTTCTACACAATGTGTGTGTGTGAGAGAGAGAGCTATATCAGCACACATGACTTACAAACTAAGCTTAATGCAGGACGAGAGAAAACTTTTTTTTTATCAAAATAAATTTCTCCAGTAGAGTTTACTTTAATTTTTTGCACATGGTGATATCAACAGTTCTTAAATATCTGTAATGGGAATATTTGCATTTGACTAGTACTTATTAAATTAAGAGAAAAAGTTGATGATAACATGTCATATGCTCATGATAGATATTAAACTGAACTTACCTACTGGAGAAAATACACTAAATATTCAGATTTTCCAAATCTTCAAATAATAACATTCAAGTGCTTGCTCTGAGTAAGGCCGCTTACCCACCGGTCGAAACAATTTGTTTGTAACAAATTGTTTAAGACAACTGCCTAGAACAAGTGTTCGATGCTGTGGGTTAACAATCATCATCAGACAAAACAAGATATTTATGTAACAAAACAATATTTCCTTCAGTAGCCAACATGGCGACGGGCGAGGAAGACATGTATTTAGTTATATCTTCTACCCTTGATCTCTTTTACTAGAAGAAGAAAAATCTAAGAATAAACACGAGTTTTGGTCTCACCCTATTTATGACACATGCTCTTCTTTATTCTGTCAAGATTATATAAATCAAAAATATACTAAAACACAAACACAAGGTTTTGACATACTGCAGACTATTCGCAAACGTAGAGGAAAAGGTTAAGTCGCGCATACGCAGTTTGCTTTGTTTTTCGAACGTTTTCATCGAGCTTAGTACAGCCGGACTTCGTCAGACAGTTGTTCAATGTTCGAGAAACAAAAATCTTCTTTTAAAACAAAATTTTGGTCTGTGGGGACGTCCCAATTAAAAAATTATGTAAATTTATTGTTCGAACAGTTGTGTTCGATGTTGGTTTTGTTTAGACCAGTGGGTAAGCGGCCTAATACAATAGAAAGATTCTGATGCCCTTTAAAGCACGAGTTGAAAATTGTCACAAAGTTGACCCCACCTTCATTATCATCGTCAAGAGATGTTTCAAATTATGTATTTACTAGTTTTTAGGCCTATCTACGACAGGTTGGTTATAATACTTATCAACCCAATTAAACCTAATCTTCATTATTTTTGATAAATGGAAGTCAGTAGATGTAAGAGATGGATAAAATGAAAGTGAATGAAAGAAATTATCTGTTTATTAAATAAATAAATCAAAAAACTGACCACGTAAGGTTCTGTCACGTGGTCATCCACACATAAGTGTACAAAGTTTCAGCACTAAATATAATTTAAAAATATAGAATCAATTCCACCAAAGAGCATAAATTAAATATCACACACTTTAACAGAAACTTTGTAAAAAGAGGAACATCTTTGTCCAGCAAAGAGTATAACAATCAATTCGCCCTTTTCAAAGTAATTCAAACAAAAATACATATTTTTCCTCGGAAACTATTGGTTTGATCTTAATATATTACAAATAAAATACTTTTATTTGTAATAGTCCTACAACTTACAATGATAAGTTATTTCGTATCTCAATAAGTTGCGGAGATAAGATCAAAATTGGAAATCTACGCGAGTGTAAAGTATCCTCAAAGTCGTTTGCATGGGAAAATGATAGTTGTCATTTTGTTTGTAGTGTTAATTAGTGCCTAAATACAAATATTTATATAAAAAAATTCGCTAAAGCGAGGTTTGAGAAAATAGATTTTATCTATTTTTGCCCTTCAGAAAAATATAAAGTGAAAATCCGGTTCCGTTAGAGTTAAGACCAAGGGACAGGGCCTAAGTGTACAAAGTTTCAACTTTCTAGGTCATATAGTGGCTTCTGAAGGGTGCAGAAAGATACACACACAAACATTAGGAAAGTCTCTATTGAAACTAAAATAGCCCAAAACTTTGCGCGCAGAGAATTAGAACACTTTACTAAGGTTAAAGCACGAAAACTTTATTTTTAAGGTGTGAAAGTAGGGGACACGAGTTAAGGTAAATGTTTTGCAGTTTTTATAGCAAAAAAATAATATGTTTTTATGCCAAAATAAATCAAATATTTCTCCAGTATAAACATACAATTTAATTTTCTTCCCAAGGTGACATCAACAGTTGGGGAATATCTGTTAAGGGTGTCTTGAAATATTATGACAGCTTTTTCTCTTTATTTAAAAAGTGTATAATCTAAAGGCCGGTACACACAAAACGCTAAGCTAAGCTAAGCTGCTAAGCTAAGTTTTTTGCTCTGCTAACTCTTTAGAAAAATAGCGGACCATATATTTAAATGTGTTGGTTCATATAGAAAGCTAAGCTAAGCTATGCCTTGCTACGCAACGCTATGTTTTTTTCCGATTGCTGGCCGAGCATTTTTTCCATCTCCCATCTTGGGCCATCTTACGTTGCGCATGCGCATAACGCAGCTTGGGCTCCGTGTTGAACAGACGGAGTGCTGGTTTGGTGAAAATAACCAAAGAAAGGTTAAAGTTTTGTTTTCAGTTTGTTCCACGTGTATTTAAGTAATATTCTATTTAGGTTTTATATTCAATAAAATGTTTTTAAATTAAAATTGAAGCGTTAATTGAATAAGTCAAACCTCCACCTCCTCAATTTTCTTCGTCTTCCCAAACATCTGCTAACAGCAGCATCTTCTCTTCCTCAGTACTATCATCTGAACACTGTGGAAAACGCCATCATAACTAAGCTTCACTGGAGCAGGCCAGAAAGAAACAACACTGAATTCGGTAGGGAAAAGAGGGACTATTGCTTAGATTAGCTTAGAATTCTGTGTGTATCGGCCTTTATGTCGTTATGCTTTTAACAGATATTCAAGAACTTGTTTCTGTAGGGCCTACATTTATATTTTTAATTTGAATTTTTATGTTTGCATTATTGTGTAAATATTTTAAAAAATTAATATCAACAATATTTTGTATAATTTTAATACATGAATCATGAGTTTATGTTGTTGTTTATTTAGTGTTTTGAGAGGGGGTGGCAAAAGGGCACAAGCTGGCACTGAAGCCTGGGCCTGCATTATTCCATGCGCCGCTTCTAATGAGTTATCACCCGTCCGGTCTGTCCGTAAATATGTTTTTTTTAACTTATACATTAATGAGCTAAGGATAAGGAAGGTAAAATGTAGATGAAACTCTAATCACATGCGCGTGGAATGAGACTGGTAAGCCGATTAAGAAATATAGTCATCTCAGTACACCCAGTCGGGATTCAAAGCCCGACATAGCAGTCACCGGAAAACCATACTAGATGAGCATGCTATTTAGACCACGTGGCCACCGATCCATTTGTAATATATACATATCCTTATATATTCTTGTTTAAAATATATAGTATAGTCTATAAATGTTCTACATATTAATTTTTGAGTGGTGGGCCTAATAGGTTTAGTTAGTAATTAGTTAAAGTTCTACATATAAATGTTGCCTTATTTGATTTTTAAAATCAAATAAATTTTGATTTAGTAATTTAAGAAGGATTGGTAAGAATTATTCCAGCTACCACGGTTATAGAATAAATACAAGTAAACTATAATATTTAAATTGAGTTGGTTGGATATAGAAATGTAATACTAAATTTTAAAGGTAAAATATACCTTAACTAGTTTTTTAAAGAACTTTTGAATCTCGGAAATTTAGATATTAAATTAGAATTAGATACTCTATTATTTTAGATATAAAATGTATCTAAACTAGAATAGTAATAAAAAGATGTATACATATTCTACTTCTTAAATCAACAACTCGAAGGTTGGTTTGATGTGATTTCAATCCATCCGGAGATGGACATGCCCTCAGCCCTTCAGCTGGTCAGTACTGTCTGCACCATATGGTAGAAAACCCCATATACTAAGAGGGTTCAGAAAGTGTAGTGGTTCCACGTTGCCTTCCACAGTAAATTTCTATGAGCAAGCGCGAAAGGAAGCTATCAATTTTGCCGGAAAAAGTATTTTAACATGCCTTCAATCGTTCTTTAACATGCCACAATCGACATGGGACCGACGTCTTTACTTATTCCCCCCTAAGAAAGTTGTGCTACGGATTTTTAATCACTCAAATCGCTCAAATCCGTATACCTCGGCTGGATTTGAGCCCACGAACATCGGGTCATGAGGCGAGAACTTTACCTTAAGACCCTCGAGGTCGATATGTATAAGTGGCCAGAAGAACTGCACCGGAATTAGGTTCTACTCGATCATACCGTCCCATGAAGATATAAAGCCCCCCCCCTCCTCGTTTAAGTCTAAGAGACCGGTTTTCCCGCCAAAAAACTGTCACTCCCCATTGTTCTTAGTGGAGTAATAACGGCCGTTATGGCGCGTCCGGGGCTTTTCAGGGCAGGGTTTTTTCTCATGCATACATTTCACATTCCTTGACCCGAAGAGGTTTTCATTAGGGGGACTCATCACCATGACAAAGAATTGCCAGTGTCCAGTTTCTTTGAGAATGGTTTAAGAGGTGTAGAGGGGTGGAGGGAGAGGGGGGGGGGCTAACTGACCCCTCGCTTTGGAACAAGGGAGGGTTCCCTTTCACTCTCTATTTCTACGGGCAAAGGGAATTACACGCCATTAATATTCCTTAGCATTTCACGACACTGAAAATATGGTGATTAAACCAAGTCGCCATAGTTCATCGTCTAACGTTCTTAGTTCAAAAATAGCATTAGTATTATTATTATTACTAGGGCCAGGACTTTTATGATCGAAAAATGATCGAAAATGACTTAAAATTAACAAAAAATTACCAAAAGATATGATCAAAATCTCGTAGTGAATGCACACGACTAAATAAAACACGCACTTTATACATGAGAACTAAATATATATATATATATATATATGTATAAATAATGAAAAGCCCTTTAGGTTGGAGTGTGGAGGACGAGAGAAAGGGTCAGTAAAGGCGCATACAGACTAAGCTGACGTTTCGTGTTAACACGTGTTATGACGGTTTAGTGAAAAATCCATTCCACTAAATTATATGGAAGTGCTCACAATGCAGTGATGTGTTGTGACATTTTATATGTTATCTGACGCCGGAATGCACGTTAACATGCCGTGACACGCATCAGCCCAAGATATGGACGTCCAGATTTTCGTCATACCTGTTAAAGCATCAAAACGTGACACCTGGATTATTTTTTTTTCGATTCAAGCTAAATTTTGTGAGATATAGAAAATAATGGATTAGGAAGCTGTAATTGAGTATGTACGAGGGTGTTGCATTTTTCTAGTTTTGGTTTCACTATGTTCAGAAGGGTAGAAAACTCCTTTATTGGCATCCTTGAGTACATTTTTAAACGCTCTTCATCTTTCAAAAGTTCGGGCCATAAAGTATTAAATTCCTCCAAATTCACCCCTATCTCCATTTATGGGGTGTATCTACTCTCTCGTGTGTTCCGGTGCAAATAACAAACTAATAGCGACCAAAATATCCTCCTCTTCGTCAAGTTCAGCTAATATTATTTCATCCGTTTTAGTACTGTCCAATTGAAAATTTTCCTAAACGAATCGTACATAAAATGTTGTGCTCTGATCATAATCAAGAAGTCAACTGACAACAATTTCATGTACAAACGACACAATACATCAGATACATCAGAGGAGTGTACTCACTTGAAGCTGATGTGATGTGTTGTGTTGTAATATATTGACACGTGTTAACACGAAACATAAGCGTAGTCTATAGGCCGCTTTACTGTTGATATCCCCACGTCAAGAAAATTTAACTCTTTATGTTTTTACTGGGAAAATATTTTATTTATTTCGGCAGCAAAAACTACAAAAACACTGGCCTTTTCTCGCGTCCCCAACACCCCTACATTAACATCCAAACTCTACTATTCTGCTGAATATTGATTTACAAAATATATGTGATTCAGAAGTAGTAATTTTCCCCTCCCAACGCAACCCTCTCCAGCCTAGTTGCAGTGTCTCACCAGGAGTGTGTATTTTACAACCATACAAGCAACGAGGAGACAAAGATCATTTACTGCACACATTATCTTCTCATTACGGCAAATAAGTTAAATAAAACAATTATGTTTGAGAGTTTATGCATTTATAAAATAACCATAGTATTAACAAACATCCGTATTATAGATAAATGGCTAAAAATAACTAAAACTTGCCAAAAAATGACAAGAAAATGCCTAAAATTGACTAAAAATTACTTAAACCAAGAAAATATTACATAATAATCTAAGATGATAAAAAAACAAAGGATTACCTATAAAAAAAAATTCCACAACCAAGGTATCATGAAAAGAATTTCTATATACACATGAGCATTGTCTGTGGTGTTAAAAAAAAAAAGGCATGTCATAAAGATCCGTGTCCTGATTTTCATTATAACCGTTCTAAAATTGTAGCTCTTGAAAATTAAATTAGAGATTTGAATAAATTCACAATTTCATGCTTGCCAATATTCCACGAATACAAAATTGTCTGGGTTTTTTCGGGTTTTTCAAAATGAATTCCCATTTTTCAATTCACTTTCACATAGAAAATAGTCAACATTTCAGTGAGGTGATGTCGTTGGTATTTAGAACACACTTGTTTTACCTTGATGAATGTATGTATGCAGTCGCTACGAAACCCGATGTTACAAGGAGTGAAAGGAGATAATGCATGTGCTCAAATCAAAGTGCTGTTCTTCACTTTAATTTATATTTCATGCAAAGGCCCTATTAATTGAATTCAGCAGTTAAATGTGACGTCCTGGACTTGAAAATGTTGGGACTATCTTCGGCAACATAAGTAGACTTCCCTTAATTTTTAAGGGATTGTCAAAATCACGATTTATCATCGAGGTATAACCATAAAACTTATAAATGTCAAGTTTGAACAAAATCAATCAGAATGTTTCGGCTGTAGTCCATGTACAGACATATATACAGACAAACACAGTAGGGCCCACTTTTCTTTTTTTTTTTAGTTTTGGGCTACAATGAAAGTCAAGACACGTCAGAACCTCAAGGTCGAGAATTTTCACAAATACGATACTTTTTTAAAAATAATAATGAATACATAATTAAGGACGTTGCCTACCCGTAACGTTACGACAGATCAAGATAGGATTTCCCATGTTAATGAATTTACGTATTTATTCGGCGAGTTTTAAAGATAAATCGTTGAAACAAAAACCATATATTCTTAAATAATTCTAAAAATAGTACTACAGTGTCACAATAATGATTATTTTTAACTTGAAGTAATTTTTTTTAAAAGCATTTTTTTATAAATCCTCTACAACTTAAGGCTATTTGGCTAAGTCGCGAAAATGGTCTGGAGGAGTGATCCTGCCAGGATGTAGATTAAAAAAAAGTCCATGGTAGCAAATTTCTATCTAGAATAGGAAAGAAGGAAAAGGTAATTTTAAAAAGAACGACAATGTTTTCAAGGCGCAAATAGTATAGTGACTGTAAACTCGTCAGAGGAAGAGGGTAAGGGTAAGTGTTATCAGCAGATAAACAAGAGGCCTCGCAGAATGAACTGCTAATTTCCTTTCCTCTCTTTTTATTTCGTAAATTGGTGTATAAGTGTGATAGTGCTTAAATTGATTAGATGTATCAAGTTAAGATGCAACCCGCTTCACCAAAATAGCTTTGAAATCTCCAAGTATGCAAAGTCGTCAATGGATAGCTCAGTTTTGTATGCGTTTGTGTGTGTGTGTGTGTGAAATATAAAAATATTCTGAAAAAAAATATCACATAACTTGATTTTTAAAGTTACTTTGAGACCAAAATTGACCACAAGCCCCCCACCCCCCATTCCCCGATCAGTACCTGTATTTATGCCCTTGTTGTACAGGCCGAACAGAACTAAAGGGCTCAACTTATGTAAGACACGCATAAAGGATGGGTGGAGAATTCCAGAACAAAAGACGAGAGAGCAGAGAAATAAAATGAAAGAGGTTAAAGGAAAAAGGAGGGATGTAGAGGAATGGGGTGGTGGGGGTGAATCGCGATTCATGGGGCGATGAATGGTCGTGGAGTGGACATTTAGGGGAGGGGGGGAAGCTATGGTCAGCAAGCCCCTGAGAAATACTGTACACAAACCTTCTTTTGCTCTCGTTATACTTTATCGTTAATAAAGAGAACCGTAACTACTGACTGCCAAGAAAAGACGATCCTAGTTTATATGTTATGTTACAAGCACGCCCAAAAGTCATAAAAACACACCCAAAGTGTTAATAAAGTAGAGAATAGGTTATTAAAAGTTCAATAGTGTAAAAATATATGACATATAAAAATTAATCGGCATGGGAGCGCAGATTATTATGTCAACCAAAAAAAAATAAATAAAAGGCATTCAATAAATAGGTTTTCATTGGATGAGCTAAGAAAAGCCCTTCTTTCGTAATCAAGCTGTGTTTTACGGGACAGGAAACGAGGCATGGGAAAATAAAGGGGACATTTTCTTGGTTGTTGTTTCATATCAATGCTCAAACTCGGACCGTGGTACTCATTACATGCATACACACACACACACACACACACATCCTGTCCCTTTTTGAAAGAAAGAAAAAAACACCTCTCCTTGGTCATCCATTTAGGGACAAGGGGATGGGGGAAGGATGACCAGAAGGATATATACCCAACGGTGGCGATTAGAAAAGGCGTTCCTATTCTTCATTTTGTTCTAGTATTTATCTAGAAAACAGCTGGAGGGAAATATTATATCTCGTAGAGGAAATAAAGAGTTGTACCTACCCGTCTCGCCAAAGTACACATTTATATTCTGTTCCAATAAAATATATACCCCTTGAAAGCAGTAGGGAAGTATATCATAATCCGACAGTCGTAGCCTACTTGAAGGGAAAGATCCACCCATTTCGATTTATCTTAAGGTAATGGCAGTTCAGAAGTCTCAAAACCACTAAAACCATCCCCAATTGTCTTTGAACGTTCTGTTTTGACCCTGTTTAGAAAAATATAAAAATATGAATTTATGTGAGGAAGGCATCTATGCTTTTCTAACTATTTAGGCATACTTGGATCTTAGAGCTGCAACCTTTTTCGTGAAACAGGGTTGCCACTTTTTCTTAATACAAAATTCCCTAAGTTTTATAGTTTTTCCGGTTGTGTTGATCTTCATTAAATTATTAGTATTATTTTATAGGTATTGATAATATTTATCAAAATTTACAGCTGCATATCACATGACTTAACGTATGAATACGTGAAAGTAGATTTAATAACTTTGATAATAGTCAGATAAAGTTCTTCCTGTGGAGATTGGACTGTATTTTATCCAGGGGACTAGAATGTTTTATTTTCACCACGTCTTACTTACCGTCCAGCGTATCGGTGCAGGGATGAGGAAGGTTATTCAGAAGAAGTGAACCTGCATTAGCAAGGAGAAAGAGAAGGAAAAAACACAGTGATAAATCACATGTGGTTGACAACCATTACCCCCCCACCTTCCATGGAAATCCACCTTCATTTGCGTAGAGGGTGAATACGAAACAATTTAGGTAAAAAAACCTTTCAATACGCCCACCCACCCTTCGAACCCTCAACCTCTCCGTCCCCAGAAAACCAGACAAGACGAGACTTACACCTTTCTCCCCACGCCCACCTGTGCGGAGGGGGAAAAAAATCAAAATTTGAAACAAACAAAAAAAATATGTTAGCAATATCCACATTACGAAGAGAAATCGTGACTGTCAGAGTTAGGTGTGCTCTCGCACGGACCTGGGTTCGATACCCCGTTAGAGTAAAATAAAGACTGTTTTTTTTTAATTCTCAAGTAAGGTTTCAACGGCTCAGCGATTGGTGTGCTCAGATCAAATCCTGGATGTGGTGTGTTTCCCCCATTTATTTGAGGTATTTATCGTGCAATTTCTGAACCGATTGATTATATAAGCACACGACTTATAAGCTAACTTAAATCTAGAATAAACACAACATCCAGCCCCCGGCCGTTAATTCATCACTGTGAAAGGGGAAACCCACATTTCACCAACTATAAATTTTTCGGCCATGCCGGGAATCAAATGCAGAACCCTTAATTCAGTAGACATTACAGATTGAGTTTAGGTGTCGAACATCAGGAATTATATTATAATTCCGACCACAATGTGATTTTGTAGAAAAATAAAATGCTGGTGTATTTATTTTTAAAAAAATACTATTTTCCTCGTTCTGTATAATTTAATTATTTTTAAAAAATCGCAGCTAGCCCGAGTAGTGAGTGTTGGTATAAAGTTTGTTAAAATTCACCCTTTTCATCCTGACCCTTTTAAAGATTAGTACGTCCAAGTCTTCTGCAGTTAGTCCTGACACTAGGGCGTATGAAAACCAGTCAGGTCCTAAACGCGCCTCAAACCACAAACAATATATATTTTTGCCCTGCCCTACTAGACGGGCGATTCTATTGTGTCACCATGAAGGCCCATTTTTTTTTTTTTAC
>CABFWB010001458.1:26024-47641 GCA_902151455.1 Timema bartmani
CATACATACATACCATACATACATACCATACATACATACATACATACATACATACATACATACATACATACATACATACATACATACATAATACACAAGTTGATACTTTCCAAAATGTTCTCTAAATGTCCATTCGTAAGAAAATCAACGTATGCCAGTGATGTCGGGGGGCGGAGGGTGTTGGGAGTAAAAGGAGGGTTAATTTTTGACAAGTTCCTTCCCGACCTACCCACGCACCTGTCCCGAGCTCCGCGACTGAGCTCTGAGATGACAAGAAGCGGAGGTGTCTACAAGATACAGGGCATTAGATCGGAAGATGAGAGGCCTTGTGTAAATGTAATCACCTCCTATGACCGTCTGCCCATGGCGTCGTGAACATTCGAGCATATGAAGGTATGGCTGAGGTAATTCATTAACAGCGCATGCGCTAAGTTTAAAATATCAAAACGTCAAAAGAGAATTAAGTGAAAGATAATATTTTAACCAAATTCTAGCTGAAATAGTGCCTATGAGGGAAAAGTAGGGACTTATTGTCTTCGGGTAAAATATATTTTTATTTGTTTTTGGTTTTAGCACCACGTCTTACCACCCGTTCGGGCTACACGCATATGTACTAATTACGCTTATGCGTGAGGGATGAGTAATGTTAAATTTAGAGGTAGTGAACCCACATTTGCGTGGAGGAAGAGTGCAAAAACGTTTAGGAAAATACACACTCTTTATACCCGAACGGGCATCGAACCAAGATCTCACTCGTCATCGGTAATCCAGTCTATTGCGAGAGTGACGTCAACTTAAGAGCTTAGACCAGTGATTCCCAAACCCAGGGTCGCGACCCAAATGAGGGTTGTAAAGATGTTACTGAAGGTCGCAGGAAGGTCTCGTTGTTTTTTTAAACTATAAATTATTACAATAATACAAACACTTTATCAAAATGGGACATTTTGAAAAATTACTACAATACTGACAATGTAGTTACAGTGTTGAACCAACGTTTTGAAACCCTTCTCCCCTCAGAACTTTGGTCCCAGCTCAAGGACAAGCCTATTCTCACTCTGGAACTTGAAAAGGCTCTTTTACCTATTTAAAAAAATGTTGCCAACCTCTGTGAACAAGTATCTTCAGCTCTTATAGCAATCAAGACTAAAGTAAAGAATCGCCGGTATCCTCAAAATGATTTACGTTGTACTCTGTCCATCAACTAACACTCAAAACAAGAAAAGCTCGCACAAAATGAAGCAGCCTCCAAGCTGTCATTGGAAAAATGTTTTTATCACTTAACAAATTTAGTCACATTTTTATGGCAAAATATTGTGTAATTTTCCATCTGTAAGATTAAAAAGTCGCTGAAATTGATTCAATTTAATTGATAACATTTATCAATACAAAATAAAAGCTCAAAATAACTCACCCCAAGAATAAAACAGCATTCTAATAACCACTAAAATGGTAATGTTTTTGGTCACTTACCGAACATTATAACAAAGTCATATTTTCATTAAAAATTGTGCTTTTACATTCTATCATATTAAAAAGTTATTGTAATTAATTCTGTTTTTGTTATTTAAATTAATTCAATTACGTTAATTCAATAAACACTTTTATGAAAATAATAGGCAATAAAAACTACATGTAAATCGCCAGATCAGGAAAATATATTAATTTTAAGGTCGTGATCAGAAAATGTTTGGGAAACACTCGCTTAGACCATTCGGTCACCTTAGCGGGTCTTAAAGACAGTTTTCTAAGACGTTAATAATTGTTATCAAGGTTATATTAAACTTAATATTTTGTTGATCATTTGTTTTGATTCTTGAACATAGTCGGTTGTTGGTCTGAGCCTGTCAATTACAAACACTGTAGTCTAGTGGCATGCTACACCCCCGCTCCAAGTCACTGTATAAACACCTCACGTCACCGGGAACTACCTTTGTAATAACAATACAGGGTGAACCATAAGTTTTTATAAATCGAGTGAACGATAACTCCTGTTAAACAAGAAGGGCCTTCTTTACCTCATTGGTCAGTGTTATACCGAATTATGTAAACCATATCCCCTCAGACTCAGAATTTCATTGAAAATTTCATAGATTCTGATTTATAAGATTTTCTCATTTTTGAATTATGTCATCAATAGGGAGTAAATATAAATCCAAGCAAATTTTGAGCAAACTATTAAAAAACTACTATTCCTATCTGCAAAATGAACTTAGCTGAAAAAAATCCTTACCTGAAAGATAATTTTATGACTTTTTAATTAATTTCATGATCAAAGTCTCATATAATGACTTTTTAATTACTTTAATGACTTGTAGACAGCCTTGTATATTAATTTATTCATCGTCGAGGTTTTGTTAGTTGCTATATCGTGGGGGTGTCTTGGGTAGTCCACTTTTGTTAATCATGTGAACATGTGTTGAGAGTAGCGACCAGGGCCCGGATTATGATGACGTGATTTTTTTTATTTTTAGTACATCACAGACAATGCTCATGTATTCATAAACTATGTTCATGATCCTCTGGTTGTATAAATGTATATTTTAAGACGCTAGAATAGTCTATCAGAAAACAATTGGGTTTAAAACGTTCCTGAGTGGATGTGTCCAGAAAACAAACGGGGAAGGAGACAATACCATGACTTTTGTGTTGTGATCCCCCCCCCCCCCCCCTACTATTAAATTACATCATTCGATTCAAAAAGATCCATTCTACGCTCCTAGGCCAGTTACCTTTTGTTTCCCGGCCTTTTAATGATCAACCGAAATATGTGGACTTTCGGCCTTTTCAGAATGAAAAGTTTCAAAACTTTTAAACTATAACCCTGATTTTGGTTGGAAGACCAGTAGATAAAATTCAAACATATTTATTTGCTGACAATATTAATAGCATTTTACTATATTATTTGTGTTATTCTATAGGTATTGACAATATATATTAAAAGTGATACCTCCTGATAACATGACTTGATATATGAATATATTAAAATAACTATAGTAAATTTAGAAATTAAATTTAAATTCTACTGTTATTTCTACCAAAATTATATTATTTGTTTACAAGTATATATATAAAGGGTATTAGAAAATAGTTTTGTGTTCATTCCAAAAACACCAAACTCTTGCATTGTTAAACGTTTTATCAATATTTAGCCTGAGCGAAACATCTGATTGGCAATATCTCAGATACCTAGGATTCCCCTACTGAAATACGACTATTTTAAGGAAAATATCGGGTGACCTGACGGTCTAGGGGTAAGGTGTCAGACTTCCGTGCTGGGGGTTCGGGGCTCGATCCTCGGTCCCGGCAAAGATTGATCTGATTACCAAACCCTTCCTTCACCTCTTACAAGACGTGTGTTAATCACAACTTGTGAATGTGTGGAATGCCAGGCCTCCACCGTGGTTCGGATCCCACGTTAAACTGTAGGTCCTCCATTTCATCTCACAATCACCCTACCATTTCACATTAGCGTAAGTGCGTATAGCCCGAACGGGTAGTAAGATGCGGTGATGATGATGATGATGATATTAATAATAATAATAATAATAATAATAATAATAATAAAGGGAAATATATTAATGCTGGGACCATAACTATTCCGCACCGGTCACTAGATTAGATCAATTTAGATCCAACCCTATTTTCATGATACCAGTTCCCTATGAAGTGAAATAGCAACACGTGTGATATCAGATCGCATATTCAGCCTGTTCAGTAAAGCAATAACGCTGAATAAACACTTCATTAAAAACAGAAGTGATTTCAACTATAGCCTGATAAAAAAAAATCCACAAAGAACCATTCCCGCATGTAGTAAGACCATGTCAGTACAAAATGTAGCACCCTCTGCGAACCCTTTCATTACACGTCTTTGAAAATGAGATAATTTCATATTTTCGTTATTTTGGGGGGAATTATAAAAATTAAAATGTGGGGTTTTTAATTCTCTACAGACGTATTTAATACCCTTCAGCTCCATTTCGACCTGGGCCCTATTTTTAAATAACAAACCGTTTTCTTAACGACTTTACCTACTCGATGATTTCAAGCCTATTTTTAGAAGCGGAACGCACTTAGAACTCTAAACACTATCACACTTCAACGCCAAAGTGCGAAATAGAAGGAAGAAAAGGAGGGAAATGAGCAGTTCACCTTGCGTGGCCTCTTGTTCATCTACTCACTTCTTCAGCTGCCGAGTATCAAATCCTCACTAAATTTGCACCTGGACAGCATTGACTTGCATTTCAAAATTACCTTTCTCTTGTTTCCTATTCTAGACAGACATATGCTTCCACGGACTTTTTTTTTAGATTCTGGCCCTAAGTTTGCTACAGGCCATTTTCACGAACAAACCAATTAGTCTTGAGTTGTAGACGATTTAAAAAATATATTTAAAAGAACTACTTCAAGATAAATAAATATATATATAGGCCTATATATATTTATGACAATGTAAGACTATGTTCAGAATCATTTAAGAATATATGGTTTTTGTTTTAAAACTCACCAAATAAAATGTAAATAAATTAACATGGGAACTCCTATCTTGACTTGTTGTGACGTTTCAGGCAAGTGACGTCGTTAAATAACGCGGGATTTCTGGACGTCTGCGACGCTTCTTACCGCTCCGGTAGGTGGTCCCCTTAAACACCATTCTAACCGTGTCGTCTACTTATCCTATTCTATTATAGCTCTTAGATTATCCCTCTTCTTTCTTCTTCCTCCTCATCCGAATACATTTTATCCCAACATTCTTTACCTTTTATGCGAACGTCACTGTCACATGTTGAGGTCACTGGGTTCGAATCCCGGGATGATTAATACCCTCACCCAGGGGGGTAGGGGTAGGGAGGAGTGTTATTGTTGTGGTTGATTATTTAGAGGTCGAAGGTCGCGGGTGTCTGCACGAGACGTGCGCTAAGAGGTTAAGTCAAACAGCCTATTCAACCCGAACAGTTTAAGGTGGGATTGAAAAGAACGTAACTTTAGGTCTGTGTTGTTTTTTTTTATGCAGTTTTTACAGCGAAACAAACTTTTTTGGCCAAAATAAATAAACTATTACTTCTGTAGATAAGTTTAGTTTGGTTTTCTAAATATTATGATAATATCAACAGTTCCAGTTCTTGAATATCTGTTATAAGCACCGCGGAATTTAGAATCGGATATTTTTCTCTTCATTTGAAAAATCACTTTTGCACTGAGGTATCGATGTGTATAAAATCAAACTTAACGTAAGTATTAAAGCATTCTTTTACTTATTTTAGTCCAAAAATGTGTTGTTTTTTTTCCTTATAAAAATTTCGAGTCTACATATTTACCTCGACTCACGCGCTCTTCGGTCGTTGAGAAAGTATCAATCGCTCTCAGGACACATGGCTTAAAATACAATGATCTGTGTCGTTTTCTGGAACTATTTCTACATTCTGTCTAAGTGTATACCTACTTCCTTTTACCCTTCACCTAAAACCACAATTTGTCATGTCAATAAGAAAGAGGGGAAAGAAAACTACGAAACTTCTTATCTCAAGGTAGAGAGGAAAGCTCACTGCTAGTTCTCGAATATCTTGAAATTTTCTTCTGTGAGCCTATCAAAAAATTACCGTATTAGTTATAGGAAAGCTAAATCTAGAGACCTTTTTATTCATCAAGCCTAGTCTCATAAATCCGCAAATATGTATAAAAAGTCTTTAAAAATTACCTATTTTATTTTCACACGTTTTTTTATTAGGCTTGATAAAACTCAAACTATAGTTATATTAAAGAAAAAGAACCCTGTTGGAATCTTTCGACTTTATTTTAACGTGAACCATATTTTGAAATAACGCATCGTAGAATCAAATATTGCGTTAGAGCTGAACGTCTCCGCGGAAATTTCTCGCTAACTCATGGTGTTACACAGCACTGCACTGCACTGTGTACACAGGGTTTATTACTTTTGTCAGCCACATCTATGGGGACGCATGATAAGGTGTAGACCTCGTTCAGCCTAGTTTACTACTGACTGAAAAGTCAGGGTTGGATACCCGGTCGGGTGTTTTTTTCTCCCCTAAATGTTGTCCCACACTCCCTTCACACGGATGCGGGCATATTAATTTAAAATCCTACCTTCTTCATCAGTTTTTTATTTAGCACCGCATCTTAATACCCGTTCGGGTTATACTTTTAAGTACTAATCACTCTAATGCGTTAGGAATAGGGAAGGTAGAATATAGAGAAAGTGAGCCCGCATTTGCGTGGAGGGAGAGTGTAAAACCATTTAGGAAACCCCCCCCCCAGTTCACCCGACCAATATTCGAACCTCAATATCCCCGTCCTACAGTTCACCCGACCAATATCCCCGTCCTCGGCAGTCTAGCTCAACGCGAAACCAGCGCGTTAGCTAATTACACCACCGAGGCGGGTTTCATCCATATTAAATTAGCGTTATTACTGCAAGACACGAATAGGTAGTGAGACACGCTGGGAAAAAAAAAGAAAGAAGCTAAAATTACGACTTACAAACTACCTTATGTCAAACGAAACACCGAACACTCAACCTTTGAAGGCTACCTGGTATCGTAATACAATAGCTACCAGATGATACCAGACGATTTTAAGGTGGGACTGTAGGGGACGCGAGAAAAGGGCAGTGTTTTTATAACAAAACTATTTTTTTTTTGCCAAAATAAATAAAATATTACTCCAGTAGAAATATAAGGACAGTTGCATAGTCAGACTTAGCACGCCTCAGACGCCGTGCTTATACTAAATACAAGACTACACTTACCTTGACCAGAGTGGAATGGGCTAGTTTCATTTGCAAAATTAGCTTATTCCATTCGAGTTAAGGGGGATGTTGTCTTGTATTTAGTATAGCGCCGCATATGAAGCGTGCTAAGTCTGAAAATGGAACTGGCCCGTAGAGTTTATTTTTCTACGCATGGTAATCTCAACAGCTGTTGCATATCTATCAGTCAAGAGCATAGCGGAATTTGATGAGAAACTTTTTAAATTAAGAGAAAAAGTTGTCATTAAGTTTCAGGACATCCTTGACGGATATTCAATAACTGTTGAGGTCACCATGTGAATAATAACTACTGTATATGTTTCTATTGGAGTAATAATCGATTTATTTAACCAAAAAATTGTTTTGATATTAGAACTTTAAAAAAAAAAGCCTTTTATTGCGTTCACTTCCACCTCACCTTAAGGACCCTTTCACACGAGTGAGAAAATCCCGCTTGTTTCCCGTCCATCCATGTTCAGTTGTGATTTAGACGTGGTGTAGGATACATCATGGCTGACGACGTAAGCCATATGATAACTACATATACCTCGAAATAGTTCCAACATCATACTGACCACGTGGTTTATTCACTCTCTTCTGAAAGCGTGCATATGAATCAGTGTATCTCAAGGTCGAGGTGTGGGTTTTCTCCCCAGGGGTCCAAAAACCTCGCCACTAGATACAAACGATCGGTGGTGCGGAAATTTTGCCGCAGGAACTTTAACCTTCCTGTGTGAACGCTCCTTTTGAGCCAATATATCTCGACGGATAAAATTCACAAGCAGCAAAATCACCAAGCGTTCAAATTTCTCTCGTGTGAAAGGGGCCTAAGACTCGCCATCGAGTTCTATCTGACCACTTTGTTATGTGCTCAGTAATTAGAACTTCGACCGTTCCAGGAGGTGGGGGGTGAAGAAGTGAGAGTAAACAAGACAAGGGCGAGGGGAGCAATTAGCGACCAATCAGAGGCTGCGACAAAAGACGCTTTAGAGGTGCGACCTTTTACCACTCACCAACCTCCACTCAACCACCCTTCCACCTCAAACAAATACTTCCTGAGACACCAACTCTTCTTCTAGCAAACATACGGGAGAAAAAAGGAGTTATACTCGGTAACAAGCTCTGTGAGGACTGCTAGTCTTATGTATGAAAGATTATCTTCTCTCTTTCTCTTTGCCTAGTTGTTGCCGAACCTCCCCTCTCTTTGTTGTTAAGACGGAAGCTATACTCGGTGACAACCTCTGGAATAACTGCAGTTATATGTACCTTGTTTGCTTGAAGGTTACAGGTTAAATCTAAGTTTTGCCTTGTAAAGAAGATAAAGTAGCGCTAGATAGTATATTTAAAAATAGGAAGCTATGCCATCTAACTTTCGAGAGGAGTTGGAGGGGGAAAAACTATATAAGCTACTTTAGTTTAGTCGCTAATAAGCGCATACGAATAAAAATAAATCATTAGAAGGTTCTTGAAGCTGAGCGCTACAATATTCCTGAGGAGTTTTCTAAGAACTTGTTTCAGCAAACTGCAGAAGGCAATATTTTACTAATTATAAACAGCCATATGTGATAAATTCCGTACAATCTATTACAAATTCCACAATAAGTTCGGTTCCAGGTGTAATCACGCCACTTGTGTGGTAAGCGTCTGCGATGAAGAATGGATCATGTATGGCATCAAGAATGTGTCGCCGGCCTGAAAACACAAAATTGGCGCGTTGGTGATAACGTCAAAAAAGGAATTTAGTCTGCTTTAGCCAATCTCTTTTGCGTCGGGATAGTCGTCTCATCACGCATCTGGCCATCTTGTGTAGATCGTGTCTGTTTTCTAACAACGTTGACGTTAATAAAGGAAATACAAGTATAGGCCTATAATTAAAGAAATAAAAAATCTTGGATTATATTCCCTCCTGTACCTGCTTGCACAAGGTTACCACCTTAATCTCCATATATTAGATTATACCCTTATCTCCTTGTGCTATATTCTTACCTTTGTCTCTTATGACTATGTTACCGCATTTATCTCCTTAGATTAGATTACATCCTCATTTTATTGGACTAAAATCCTTCCTTTATATCCTTGAATTAGATTATATAAGTTACTCATCTTCTTGGACTATATTCCTACCTCTATCCGCTAGTATGAGGTTTCCGCATTTATCTCCTTGGATAAGATTATAATTATACTCATCTTCTTAAACTATATTCCTACCTTTATCTGCTAGTACGAGGTTCCCGCATTTATCTTCTTGGATTATATTAGATTTATCATTTTCTTGGACAAACATTCCTCCTTTATCTCCTTGGATTAGATTATATCCTCATCTCCTCCTTGGTAAAAACAACGTTGTTTTAAATAAACTTTAAATCGTTTCAATGTATCATTTAACACCGTTCCGCAGGAAATGACATACCCGTGACGTAATAAAGCTCCCACCCCAGCAATGGCGAGATGAGAAGCAATCTTAGCGCGGCAATGGTTGTAATTGAGGTCCGCGAGGAAGGACCTCCCGATTGCAATCGTCGTGTGCTCAAACAAGTGCAATCAATATGAAACCTTTTGTGAGAGAGAATTGGCGTGAGAGTACCAGGCAGACCATTAATTCGAAATGTCACAAGCAAATTGGAACTTGAGGAAGAAGGGGGGAAAAAACGAGAGCGCTCTGGAGTTGTACGGGAACCTCACAGCATAATTGATTAATGAAGTAATTAAGGTGGTCTGGGAGCTGAAAGAACGCACGAAAACGCTGTGGCTACCACACAAACGCAGATCAATGAAATTACTGCTGGGAAAACTCCTTCTGTTTCCAGGGGAAAATACTTGGGCTCTGTTCTATTGGTCTCCCAAGATAGATCTTACCTAATGATATTAATTGACAGATCGTAACGAGGTTATATTTTAACTTGACCAATTGTCATTTCCTCTGTCTGTGCGGATGTTTGTTCCACGACAAGAGTCAAATACGTCGACCAATTTTAATGAAATTCGACAGGGACATTCTTTGCACCTAGGCCAAACGGTGTGTGTAGGGCCTATGTAGTTTTTAAAACTAGTTATATGTTTAAATATGGAGGTCACTAAAGTGTTTTTTGTTTAATAGCTCATTTCAAGGCATTTGCATTTAAAATCCTAATCAATCGAGTATATAGGGTGTATATTTTAAATTTTTGACATCTACTGCGAGACTGACTTCTTAAACAGCGCGAACAACGGTTATTGTCAATTAATATAATGTTTTATTGAATATTCATTTTTTTTATGTCTAGTTTGATCACCAAGGGAAAATAACAACTTCAAATTCAAGAAGAATTTGTATGAGATATATTAACTTAAGCTTCAAGAATAAATTGTAGCTAGAGATTGATAGATAGATAGATAGATAGATAGATAGAGAGATAAATAGATAGATAAATAGATAGATAGATAGGATGGATAGAAATATATATAGAACTAGAGTAGAATCTGAAAGATCACAAAAATTTATGTTTATTGTTGACCAATGATGCGTTAAAACGCAAATTAAAAAACCAGCTACCCATAATCTTGCTTTGTTTGGAGTAAGCAGACATATATTATGTCATTGCCGCTATAGGTGTCTTTTTATCAGCCTTTTACTACCGCGACACATCTTAACACGTATCGGCACACGCTCGTCCCATACAATGTGTTGTTTTCAAATCATTTCGACACACTCGACGTGTTGGTATCTCTGTTATGCGCGCATGCGTATGAGACAAAGTCGGTTGGTTAATGGATGTTAATTGGCTAGCACAAGCAGAGCTAAAACAAGAGCTGAAACTCTTTTAAATTTGCGCCGAGCGGACAATGCTGATCGCACTGAAATATTGTGATTGGTTTAGTTCAGTGATGGGTAAAGTACGTCTCGCGGGCCAGATGCGGCCTGCGGACAGGTTCAATGTGGCCCGCGAAAGGATTCCAAATTCCGATAAAAAAAAAAAGCATTAAAAATTAGTAAAATCCAGAGAAAAAAATCATTTCGCACTAGTTTGTTTTTATTTATATTTTATAGCTTAGTGACCAGTGTCCAGAGCTTAAATAATACGCAAACAATCCACGACACTCAGCTTGAATTAATTGAACTGCAGTGTAACACACAATTGAAGCGATTGTTTCACCACGTCCCAAAACATGAGTTCTACAAGTACTTATCGAAATCAAGATTCCCAAATTTGATATCTTATGCCCAGAAGGTATCGCCATGTCTGCATCGTCATATATATATATACACATGAGAAAGTGTTTTCTATCATGAAACTTTGAAAACTTAGTGTTAGAAACAGACTGACAGATGGTCACTTTGCTTCACTTCTGAGTCACCTTATCCCAGATGGGACCAGACTATGAAACACTTTTATAAGAACAGTTACACTTTTTACAAACTCTTTCATTCAAGTAGTGTTAAAGTATTTGCTAAATAATGTAGACAACTCACATTGTATTAGAATTAGATATCATTATGATACATATACATTTTAATAATTAATATGACTTTATTGTACACTAGTTTTGTAGAATGTACCATTATAACTTTTCATAAACTGTGTTGGCCCACTTGACATTTTACATTTTTCTTTTAGCTCCCTCCTCGAAAAGTTTGCCCATCACTGGTTTAGTTAAATCCCATAACGTGACTAAGATTCTGTTCCGCTTTTGTTTTCCAAAGAATTGAACCACATCGGCAAACAACTTATTGTAGGCATATACTTGAGTTTCTTACGTTAAATTTCTAAAAACACATATTGCGTCAACATACGACTTACAAACCAACTTAATCTAGAACAAAACGCTTAACCTCAGCCCTAGCAGCTAGATGTTTTTAAATGTATAACAGATCCATCCCGTGTACAAAATGGTCAATCTATTTTTTCAGAAATCGAACGAGGAACTAGACTTATGGATGAGCACTCTAACCATTTATCCACAGGGACGGGTCTAACATATAACTTAAAAATCATATAAGATTTCAGCAATTAAGAGCCAACGCTCAATTCGAGATACAGTAAATTGATTATCCAGCCTATACACAAATATTAACCCTGTGGTCTACACCTGGGATTCGAACACTGATCTCAACCGACCAGCAATATAGCCCGACACGACAGTGACGCGTTAGACCGTACGACCACTGAAGCGGATAAAAGAAATACGTCATTTGTCCAAAAACTAAATTTATTTTTATCCTATAAAGATACTTTCGCAGTAACCTTTGATCAGAAGTAATATCAACACTAACTTCTGTTCTCGATTAAATAAAATAAGTTAATAAAGGTGAAGAGTGATGTTTTGTGCTCTTTGGGGAGTCTTTTTCTGGATGTCGAGTCAAGTTGGAGAGTGATGTTTTGTGCTCTTTGGGGAGTCCTTCTCTGGATGTCCTCGTTGTCGAGTCAAGTTGGAGAGTGATGTTTTGTGCTCTTTGGGGAGTCCTTCTCTGGATGTCGAGTCAAGTTGAAGAGTGATTTTTGTGCTCTTTGGGGAGTCCTTCCCTGGATGTCCTCGTTGTCGAGCCAAATTGTAAAGTGGGAACGTTGGGAATTGTATTATTCTCTTCTTTGGGAGTCCTGGGTTAGAGTTCGTAGTGATGATTATATGAGGTTTGTTAATTAATTATATATATATATATATATAAAGACTCTAATTTGTTGAAATTTATTTTTTATTAATTTAAACCCAGTTTATTCAGAATAATTTTATTTGCACACCCGATACGGTCGCTTAACATGTCGTGGATTGAATTTGAAAATTGTAATATAAATTATCGAGACCAGAGTTTCGCGGACCATTCTTCTGTAAGACTAGGAGTCAAGTTTAAATATTAGAGAATAGTTTGACACACACTGTTCCTACGATAAGGTTGCGGACTGAATGAAGAGAAGAGCCTACTTTTTTTAAGTATATATTATTAATATTGGCACCACGTTTTACTACCCGTTCGGGTTATCTTAACTTACGCTAATGTGTAGTGGTAGGGTGATTGTGAGATGAAATGGAGGACCTACAGTTTAACGTGGAATCCGAACCACGGTGGAGGCCTGGCATTCCACACATTCATAAGTTGTGATTAATACACGTCTTGTCAGAGGTGAAGGAAGGGTTTGGCAATCAGATAAATCCATGCCGGGACCGAGGATTGAACCCAGAACCCCCAGCACATAGGTCTGACAACTTACCCCTAGACCACCAGGTCACCCTTGAGTATATAATTTGAAAGAAATCCTTCTAGAGGCTTCTCTCTCTCTCTTTAAGTTGCACCATGTTATATTTGTTCTAGAAGCGAGGGAGGGAGAGAGATAGATAGAGTTTTCGAAGTGGTCATATTTCACAAGTTTTTGAAATAGGGGACGTTTTAAACAATGTAAAATACAAGATGACGTCAGAGTCATCATAAACAACAACAAAAATAAACAAATAATTGATCATCCAAGTGTGTGAGGAGATTTCCTTACACATCTGGATACATTTAGTTTTATGTTCCGAAACTAATTCTTTAGTTTGGAATATGTTAAGGGTGGGAACTTTTAATTAAAATTATTATTAAATGAAAATCTATTTCATTACAAAGGGAAAAGGGGGAAGGTCACATAACAAACATTTTCCCGGGCAACAACTTCATAAGGACCCCCCCAAAAAAAAGTTAAATCATCACAGAGATTTCTTTTATAACCATGATATAAAGTGGCTTAGAAAGGTATAATGATTGTATACCAGATGACAGCAATAACTAAATTTGAGTAAAAATTGGACTTCTGCCCCTTTCCCCCTGTACTTTTCATATGTGAATGCGCACATAGTGACAGTCCTTTTTTAACAAAACCTAATAATATCTTCCTTTGTTTTAAATAACAAAACTTACTATCAAACGATCATCTATTTTATTTTATTTTATTTTATTTTAAAAGTATTTGTCCTTCAAATGAAGTACTTGTACATAGTAATAATCGGCAACTTATTACGGTCCCCTCCAAAGAACATTTCCCATCATGCCACAGTAAAACCTTATGACGAACGGGATAAAACAGTCGCGACAAGAGGACAATACATTTTTAGTTTTTATTTTATTTATATTTTTTTTAAAGGAAGGAAATCTTGTTTTCGTGTGTACCTGACGTTTCTCACTTTATTTCTTCTCGACATTAGTACCTCTTTGTGCCACGAACAATAATTATTCATTCATCATGACGACAAAAATAAAAAGTCTCCCGAACCGAAAGGCACGCCAATAGTCCCGCTCTATAACCCCATCTTCGTCGATAATTTGACCTTGTTTCATTTCCAAGCCTTGCATTTTTAATTAATATCTAGATATATAACTTCTAAGTTCTAACTTTGTTTATTAAAACCTCAAGTTATTAATAATTAACTAAGCTACGGACGATATTATTAATTATCGGTCATGTACACCTTTCTTTCTTTACGTCAAGGTATATTTATCTTTGTTAATCATTCAAAGAATCCTGGTCTTTTGAGCGATTCGGGTAGAAAAAAAAAACATGATAGAGAATTCGTAACTGAAGGGAAGAAGAGGGAAACCGTTTTCATTTAGAGGGGACGAGAGGGGCACTTATAAAATTTCAAACGTTTAAATATAAGAAATTTTTAAGAATTGGCTTTTGTTGAACCGTTGTGCACGCAAATCACATCACACGCGATAGCTTCGGGCTTTTTTTTTGTTCACCACTATGAAGGACCCAATGAATAATGTTAGTAATAAAAGGTACAACAACGTTGGCGATAAAAGGAAATGTAAATTGCTACAAAATTACACTAATTCAGACAGAAAAATGTATTCGTCATATTCCAATGTCCAATGTTTAAGATAAATATATATCAGTCATAACGAAAATTTAAAATTATATGCATTAACTAATTAGCAGTAGCCAACATTTCCTTTGACAAATTACGAATATATTTCTGATCATATGATGTCAATTTTTATTTATATATAGTTATTTAACGTGCATTTTGTGAATTTACCTACTATATAAGTACACGACTTATAAACCAACTTAAATCTAGAACAGACACAATATCCAGCCCACCTATCCCTCTCCTTTAGACATTAATTCATCACTGTGAAAGGGGAAACCCACATTTCCTCATTGATACATTTTTTGGCCATGCAGGGATCCCCAGATATGCTACCGACTAAGCTAAGGTGTCGGACTACGATGTAAATAATTATAAAATAAACAAGCAGTTAAACGTATGTGAATTAAACCAAAAGTAATACCTTGCCTTGTTAAGAATGAGCAATGTTAAATATAAATCAAGCTTCTTTAAGTTGAAAGTGAAATTATATCAAGCTGATATAGTGTAAACTAGTTTAAGCAGGTGGATATTAATTTGACCTTAAATGGAAATTATTCAAACCCAAAATATTGACTAAACTTGTCAAGGCATACATATTTTTTTGTAATTTAAATATTTAACTTTTTATTTATGTGTTAAATTAATTAGTAGAATATCATGTCGATTTGGAGAAGGCCTAAGAATATTTTGTTAATTTTGACATTTAAGATTGAATAAATATGGATTTTCCAAAATTTCGGACATCGCTGGCCTAGATAAATTGGATCCCCCGAATGAAATATATACACTTCTTTCCCTACCAAACCGCACTATGGCCCTACTTTATAGCTGAACCATAGTGGAATCAAGCAAGGTAGCAGTCCTACATTGACTGATTACTTTAAGAACCTGTCTTATAAGCTGCACTATATTGGAATCAAGCAAGGTAGCAGTCCTACATTGACTGATTAATCTAAGAACCTGTCTTATAAGCTGCACTATATTGGTATCAAGCAAGGTAGCAGTCCTAAATTGACTGATTAATCTAAGAACCTGTCTTATAAGCTGCACTATATTGGTATCAAGCAAGGTAGCAGTCCTAAATTGACTGATTAATCTAAGAACCTGTCTTATAAGCTGCACTATATTGGTATCAAGCAAGGTAGCAGTCCTAACATTGACTGATTACTTTAAGAAACTATCTTATAAGCCGCACTATATTGGTATCAAGGAAGGTAGCAGTCCTATATACAATCAAATTTTCACAGGCCAAGCCTTTAAGAAACTATAGACTTTTTTTTTGCAGCCAAAATGTATAATATTTTACTATTTTATTTGCGTTATTTTATAGATATTAATAATATATATCAAAAGTGACAGCTGAAGATAGCATAATCTAATGTATGAATATTTGAAAGTAGCCACCAGATAAAGACGTTGCTTTGAAAATTGGACTCTATCAATTATTAAAGCACTTAATGTAAAGTTAGTCCAATCAAGTGGACAAATTTGGTCCACTCTGTAAACCTACTCCCTCTGCATAAATTATATTCATATTCCAATTCACCCTAAGTGTTCACTCATAGAAATAAGTTATGAAGCCATCTTAATCTTAAAGTAGAACTCAAAAGGAACTGTTTCCCTGCGGTAAAATCGTTAAATAACCGAAGGCAGAATCTGCCTCCCGATTGAATCCGAGCCAAAAGTTACCAGAGATACATTCTCCGGCAGCACAATACCAATTACCAGTTGATTAACGATGAATGCATATGTGAGCACCCGGATGTGACCGTGTGTGTGTGTCTGTGTGTGAGAGAGAAAAAGAGAGGGCGTGGGGTATCCACAGTAAGGACGACCCCACGCCCAACACGCAAAAGGACAATCCTCAACGCACCGTTGTCCACCTGTTATACGCGTCCTTTTTTTTTAGCACCACATATTATTACCCGTTCGGGTTATACGCTTATGTACAAATTACGGTAAAGGTTTTAGAGATTAGGAAGGTTATTTTTAGAGGAAGTGTATCCGTATTTGCGTAGATGGCAAGTGGAAATCCATTATATAAAAGTCACCCTCAGTACACCCGACCGAGATATGAACCTAGATCTCCCCGTCATCGTCAGTCTAGTCTACTGCGACGGTTGCGCGTTAGACCACGCGGCCACCGAAGCGGTCATTGACAACGTGAACTATGTTTATGATGGAAGGTAGAAGTCTTGGAGGGTAAAATGGGGGAGAGGACAGTTAAGGGAAAAATTATCCTCAATACGTCTGTCCGGGATTCAAACCCCAATATTCCCATCCCCAGATATCAAGTCCAACGCAAGGGGGACGTCTTATACCATGCAACCACCGATACTGGCGACCACTTATGCCAAAAAGGCAAGGATAAGTAAGGAAGTTTGGAGGAAATGTATGCGAATTCGCGTGGAAGGTGAGAAAGAAACAACCACTCAGGGGGTAGAGAGTGAGGTGTAAACTTCATTCCACCCATCTGGGATTTGAACCACGACCTCCCCGTCACCATAAAATCAGACTAGACAGGCTTTACGTCTTAACCCACGTACCCACCAATGCGAATCAAAACCAGAATTCCGCCAATTACAGAAGCTTGAAGATAAAAAAAATCAATCTTAAAAAAAAAACACTATAAGATACCGCCGACTCGCCCAACCAGAAATCGAAAGCGGTACCCCGGTGTCGGGACTGCAGCACCAGGTGGCACAGACCCCGTGCATGTCCGGTCCTCATACGCCACTGGTTCCAGGCCGGTATCTTGGTACGAGCGATTACTATCACTCCGGGAATATTATTGACGGTCGCACCGCGTGACGCCCTTGGACCTGACGTTCGCCGCGGGACCGGGAGTTGAATCTAAGTGGGGAGATGCTTTATTATTCGTGTAAACTCTAATGCTAATAAGCTTACAGTGACTTAAATTATCCAACCAAAGGGTGAGGATGCGAAAGGAGAATTTTAAATAGCTGCGCAAGCACGAGAAGAGAATATGGTAGACCAGAGTTTGTGAAAACCACAATGAAAAGGAGTCGAGCGCTAAGCACTCACCAATGGACATATTATATTAAGGTATTTCGACCATAATAATTTTACTGCACAATTTTAACAAGAGTATAATTATAAAATATGAGCTATAAACTATAATATTTCAAATCGTAACAGTTCACGAAATATAAGACTCAAACTTGATATTTTATGCTTTTCGTGTACCATTGTTAAAGTAAAGTAATTAATGTATGGGGTTGAAATTTAGTATAAGTATACATGCATATGAGATGTACACATTGAAATACTAATAATAATGCTATCAATAATAATATTATAAATATTTTATTCTGTCATATGCATGATTATTAGTTATACTATATTACAAACCCATACATTAATTACTTTAATTTGACAATGGTCCGCAAAAAGCATAAGATATCAAGTTTGACCTCTTATATTTCGAGAACTGTGATTATTTGAAATTATATATGTATTATATTCTGTTTCACTCTTCAGAGCAATAATTAATGTGTTTATATCACACACACACACACACGAATGATCGCTGTGAAGAGTGAAACAGAACGTAAGAGGTTGTGGGACAGATAAAAAGATAGAAAGAGGAATGCAAAGAAAGTAGTAAAGGAAATAACAAATTAGATTAAAAGAAAGAAAAATAATGCAAATAATGCAGATGTTTTTGAAGGAAATAAGAAGCTATTCTGTAAGTGGATAAAGCGAACGAAACAAAAAGTGCAAGGAAAAACCTATAGCGTTCAGAATGAGCATGATGAGATGATCTGGTATGAAAACTGTCTAAGATAGCGATGGAGGGAGTATTTTGAGCAATCATATGGCGAAAACGTAAAGTAATTAGCAGAAAATAGTGAAAATGTTATGATGAATAAAATAATTAATGTAGATGAGGTTTTAAAAGCAATGAAAGTGTTAAAGAATGGTAAAACTGCGGGCGTATGGGATCACAAGTGAAATGCTTAAGTTTGGAGGCATGATACTACTTGCCAGATTGTGTGAGTTGGGATTTTTAATGTTCCTAGTGACTGTAAGAATGCTGTCACTGTTGCTTTTTACGAAAGCAAAGGCAGTAAGATTGAATGTAAGAATTATAGAGAAATTAGTTTGTTGAGTATTCCAAGCAAATATTTTGGGAAAGCTTTAATCGGTTGGATGCGTGAAAAACTGCGGACAAGATTTGGAGTGTGCAATGTGGTTTCATGCCATGATGGTTGCATGGACCAGATATTTACATTGCATCAAGTGATTGAGAAATGTATGGCAGTAAGGAAGAAAGTTTATCTTGCATTCGTAAGTGAAAAGGATTATGTTAGGGAATGTTATGAGAGACTATGGTGTGAATGCATGGTTAGTAAATGCAATCATGATGGTGTATGATGAAAGTAAATTGTGCGTTAGGGTGATTTAAGCCTTGAGCGAATGTTTTGACCATGAACAGGGTGTTAGACAAGATTGTGTTTTGTCTGCATCGTTTTTTAGTGTATTCATGGATAAGTGTATGAGGGATGCTTGTGAGGACGCGGTTGATGTACAAAGAAACAATCTGAATGTGAAAGTACTGTTATATGCAGATGATGCCGTATTAATGGCTGAGAATGAAAGAGACTTGCAAAATGCATTAAATAGTTTGAATGTGGCGAAAGACAGAATGGATCTTCGCAAAAATATATCTAAAACTAAGGTGATAGCTTTGATAAGGACGGATCAGGAAATGATTGTCAACTTAGTATAAGTAGAAAACTGTTAAAACAAGTGAATGATTTTGTGTATCTGGGAAGAATGCTCTGTAAAAATGGAAGTATAGATGGTGAAATCGACCGACAGGTGAATACATATCGAAAAGTAGCTGGATGTGTGTGGACTATTGCAAAGAATGAAGTAGTATCGAAAGAGGCAAAGATGGCAGTATATAAAGTGTGTTAATGCCAACATTGTTTTATGGATGCGAAGCGTGGGTTTGTCAGGAGATACACAAAAGCAAGGTGAATGCGGTTGGAATGAGATATTTAAGAAATGCATGTGGAAAAACTCTTATGGACAAAGTCAGTAATGAATGGGAGCTGAAGGAGTTCGGTTTGAAAGGGAATCCAATAGGTCAATGTGAAAGAAGCGTCTTATGTTGATTTGGGCATGTTGAAAGGATGAGTGTGGATCGAATGACGAGACAAATATATGAAGGTAGAATGTGTGGATCAAAAGGAAGGGGTAGGCCATGTAAGACGTGCTTAAATGTTGTAGACGAATGTGTGAAAAAGAATAGCATCAAGAGTTTTAAGAATAAAAGAGCATATATGGCTCGGTGTATGGATGTTGTTGAAGCATAGGAGTGAGTATACAATGATATGGAAGTGTGGAGAAAATTTTCCCTGCACGTGAAAGAGATTTTAATCCTGCCGGGATTCGAACCAAATTGCACCGAAGGTATTCTATCATAGTTTGAAAAACGTCTTAGTGAACTTAACCCTAGTCTAATGCTATAGTTATTTTTTATAAAAAAATAATAATACTGCGGTCCTAATACCTTTTCAGGCTATTCGCTTATATACAAATTACGCTATTGTGTTAGGGATAAGAAAGGTTAAATTAAGAGGGAAAATACTCGCATTTGCATGTAGAGAAAGTGAACAATTTATGAAAAAACACCCTCAATAAACCCGACCCAAGATTCTAACCCCAATCTCCCGGTCATATGAAGTCCAATCTATTGCGAGAGTGACGCCTTAGACCAGGGGTGTCCTAATTAATTTACAGGATGGCCAGATTAAAAAAAAGGTTTGACGGGCCAAAGATCTGTATTCATTAATTTTTCTTCAAATTTCATTTTTTTAAAACTATACACACACATAATATACTGACATGAATAAGTATAAATACAATGAGGATATACAACAACCATAAATACCTTAGTGGCTTAGTATTAAGGTGGGATAGAAGGGGACGCGAGAAAAGGCGAGTGTTTTTACAGTTTTTACGGCAAAACATTTTGTTGACCAAAATAAATAAAATATTGCTCCAGTAGAAACACAAGAGTTTAATTTTCTTCACACGTTAAATGTCAACATTTCCTGAATATCTGTCACGAGCATAGCAACATTATCTAACAAACTTTTTAAATGAAGAGAAAAAGTTGTCGTTAAATTCCAGAACACCCTTGAGAGATATTAAAGAAATCTCGAGGTCAACATTTGGAGAAAATTATGTTATATGTTTGTATTGGAGAAATATTTTATTTATTTTGGTAAAAAACAAATGTTTTGTCATAAAAACTGCCAAAACACTGGCTTTTCTCCCGTCCCCTTCCATCCCACCTTAAGTTCGTTCAGAAGAGTTATATGATGGGTTGTGAGATGAGAGAAAATGTGAATGAGCTTCCAGTATTTTTCATAATATGGGTTAAACTGTGAGGATGTGATTCTCGAGAGAGAAGACAGATGCTCATCAGTAAGTTGGTTTCTAAGATCACTTTTCCTAAATTTCACGGTTGAAAACACTTGCTCGCATAAATATGAGGATGCAAACAATGACATGTATTTGTCGACGTGATTTACCAAGTTTGTAAATGTTTATTTTGGCATGGTTTTACAAAATACAGTTTTATTGTGTTTAAAAAAAGCCTTCTTCACCACGCAACACATTTAAATTATTCATCCCACTGGCCGGATTGAACACACCAGCGGGCCTTATTTGGCCCACGGGCCGTTGTTTGCCCATCCCTGCCTTAGACCATTCGACCAACAAAGCGGGTCATTTTTTATCTTGAAATTATATAGGCCTACACGAGTTAATTATTAGCTCCATTGAATTAAATAATTATTAAGCTCGGCGGTTCAAGTCATAAAATGACAAATATCACGCGCTTTTCGATAAAGTTCTAGAACAGAATTGTTCAGATCTTCTTCAGACTTGGAGTGCTTCGGTCAGTCTGGGAAATTCTCTGGCTCTTCACCTTTATAAATAAATCATTTGCACAGTAGTTCTATGGAGAAGCTCGTGAGAAATGGGGGGG